>JASCZW010011948.1:0-30221 GCA_034211315.2 Aedes japonicus
TATCTTGAAATCATTCCTCGATTGTGAATAAATCATATCATTAGTGCAACAAACCTTGTAAAATCCATTAAATAACCTTATGAAAATTAGCCACAAGGAAAAGGATTGAATTCCATAACAATACCTTATGAAATGCCACGATTATTGTCACAACCACTTCCAATGGTTTGTTTATGGCAACCGTATAAGTTACATTGAACAGCCTTATGAAATTTATTTGTTAAGGCTATGGACGTCGTATGCATTGATTATACTAATTATTAATGTAATATATGTGTTTTGTTATATATATATTTTTTATTAAATTCTACTGAAATATGAATTCTACTTATACTAAATTTGTGGTTATGAACAAAAATAACAATGCAAGTCATCCCGCACGCAATTGAGGTTTATTAATTTATTATGTTCTGACGAGATGTTACATACGGGTTAGCACTAATCTTCATTAAACATAATGCGCGTCAATATGCGCGAAAAACTTCAACACGATAAACCGCATACATATAAAGTATAAAGCGGAACAACAACTAAAAGCAATGCACTTGTTTGCCTAAACAGGATGATGAAAACCATCTGTAAAAGAAACTTTAACACATTTATAGTTTCCAGGGGTAAATTTCCTTCGTCCTGGTTTAGTCTCCACATTTGAGGGAAGTACAGTATCGAGTAAACCGGAATCGTCAGGATTGAGAATCTACAAGAGTAAACAAAAAA
Organism: Aedes japonicus; assembly: GCA_034211315.2. NCBI lineage: Eukaryota > Metazoa > Arthropoda > Insecta > Diptera > Culicidae > Aedes > Aedes japonicus. The sequence continues at coordinate 718 of JASCZW010011948.1, forward strand.
ATAATTCTAGGCGCGCTTTTTACCATTTCATACATCTACCTTATGATTATTGTACCCGAATGAAATCAGCCATGAAAGTCATAAGGCAGTTAATGAAATTGATAAGATTGACTTGAGAAAATCATAACAATCAACTGAAAGAATCAAAGTTACTCACATGGACGTCATAAGGGCCTTATGAAATCAAAATTTAGTGGGTTCATGAAGTTTCATAAGCCAAATTTTATGAATTTCGCTAGGTTTTTTACGCCAGTGTATCGACAGATTCCCTGGAAGTGATATACCACGCGACCGTTGTAATGTTTCCAAATGACAATTAGCACAAAATTTCATGCGGCGTTTCGCTGACACAGGCTCATATGAAACAACGCATTATAGTACATTCACACTACAGCTTATAATACGTGATATAGAGTATCTTGATATCAAACGACATGTACATTATTTCTAGTGAAAACTAGATGTATAGCTGCTGATATCAAGAAACTCTATATCACGTAATATAAGCAGTAGTGTGAACGTACTATAAGATTTAAATTAACGGGGTGCAGAAAGCGTTTCCTGAAAGGTAAGTCACGTAAAATTTTGGGCAATGCCGCCAATACTCGAGTAATTCATGTTAAGGGCCTAAAAGCCATCTGTAAACAATGACTTTAAATGTCGATTTCTCTTGAATCTTAAATCACTCTCATGAAATGAAAGCAGCATCTGGTAGAAGAATGTTAGAACTAGCATGTTACAGACCTGTATGTTACAGGTTGTGATTGACGCATGGCCTTTTCAACTGCTGCATGAAAGGAATCTGCCACCATGAACGTATGGCCAGATTCAAAGAATTTGAGCAATATTTCGTTCACCGGGATTGAAGGAGAATTAACCAACAGAATTAGATGTTCGCTCATCACCATGAGGCACCAAGAGTGAACAACAATGTTTTTGGCTAGAATTGAAAGATATGAAGAGAAAGTTTTTGATAGTTCCGCTAGTGTGCGGCAGGCTCGGAAACATAGCAGATGTTTTAGGAAAATCGAGCGAAAAGGGCATGTGTACAGTGGTACTTGAACCAACGACATTTTTGCCAAACATCCCACTGCGGGGTAGGTCGAAGCACGGACTAAGTCCGCCACTTCAACAGGCAAAAATGTCCGGTTGGAAGACGCTCATGTACCACTGTGGCTTGTATAGTTATTCTAGCGATCTATTGTGTGCACTCTGTTTACCGATGCGCACATGGGAGAGGAACTCTCTCCTTTTTTTGGGTTTGTTTTTGATTCGCACCGACTGACGATCACTAAAGTTTTTTCTCGTCGTCTCCAACGTAGAGACCTCGGAGAGAAACACCGTGAAGCGATGCGATACTGGTCCCCACCAGTATAATTAATGGTTACCACCATTTTTGGTTTTACATACATTAATTGTTATGTTATATATTCTCCGTGCGAGGAGTAACGATTATGATGTAGAAGGAGATGTTCGCTCATCACCATGAGGCACCAAGAGTGAACAACAATGTTTTTGGCTAGAATGAAAGATATGAAGAGAAAGTTTCATTTCATTCATAGTACGAGACACTGAAGAAGTCTGCACATTGTAGACGAAATACGCGTATCTGTCGAAGATAAGCAAAGGTAGTTGGAATTAAATGGAAGATACTAATTCTTCTTCTAATTTCTAGTTACAGGTATTCCACTAAACAGCTCAAACCCTCTAGGATTCCTATTTATGTGATATAAACAAAATGGAACTGACTCTTAGCTTTAGGCCTTGACAAAGAATTTCTACTGAGCCCTTGCGGCACGTCAAGCCGGCCAGTTCAGCGAAAGGAATTTCAAAATACTCAAAAATGTTGTACACATGATGTGTATATTGTCGAACTATACAAAGTTAGGTTAACATACTTATATCAAAAATACTTCTTTTTCTTCTTCATCTGTGAGCGCTGTAGAAGACAAACGCCCATCGGTGTTACCTACTTATAGGGATCACCGTTGCATTATGGCCAACACTTCTCCTTAACGGTTAACCCTCAAGCCTTTACAAAACCCAAAAGCTCAGTAAAACGGTAATATCTTGATACGTCTCGCCCAATGATGCCACATACTCGGTTGCCATGGACGAAAGACTCACACATGTCTGTCTTCTGCTCGCCCGCGATACAGTTCCCCCTGCACAAAAGACCACAAAACTATTCGGACTTGCGTGTATCCGGGTCACCAGTTCAGTCTGAGTCCGAATAAGCCTCCTACTGTCCATAGCTTTCGCCACCCAGCTTCAGGTTCTACTCCTTGGTTCCCTTGAGATACCGCACGACACGTTTCACTACTGTCCAATCAATCGCAGTCGGAGAACTAAGTTTTATTCCCAATATAGAGGCAGCAGATGCGATATCAGGAAGAGCTGTTACTGCAATAAACATTACAGAGCCGACAGCACTTCGGTACGTAGTCGAATTCTCCAGAATCTCACTCGCAGTCCTATCCTTGATGTAGCCTTGTCTCGTCGGCCTTATCGCTATCTTTGCATCTCGATGTACGTCCTCACGCTCATGCTGGAGACAGCATCTTCTCCCTGTTGAAACTCCAAACCGAGAAAGTATTTGGCATCACCCGAACTCCTTGCACAGCTTCTTGTATACTTTAGTAATCTCCCCCGCAGATGCACTCAACAACATACAGACATGGATCCGTACTACACGCCACGAATCCTATCTTCAGCAGAACCTCCGACAGCTTAAGGCCATATATAGTTCCCTTCAAATGGCGACCTTTCTCTTCTTGCCCACGAGTTTTGTAACCAGGTGACAGACGCATGATGTAGGCAGATTTGACGTCCGGGTGCTTCAGCAGCAACTGCTCCCTGCTCAATGCCAAGAAAGTTTGCAATGTTGCATACTTTGTTTCCGTAGTGAAAACTTCGTCCTTGCGCAACTAACCGTGCATTAAGTCAGACAACCGCTCTTGTTTCATCATGCTTGACCTTGTAAAACCCATCGACTGCCAATGAAATGTTTCCCGATTGGAAGATCCATTAGTTCCCATGTTTCATTCTGCAAATGCGACTGAAGCTCAGCATCAATCGCTTTCTGGTAAAATTCGTGATTTACGCTCTTCATTGCCTCACCGTAGTTAGTTGGTTCCTTCACTAACTGACTCGTCGCGCCCACAAGAAAGTCTGAGTAGTGATTTGGCAACGTACCGCGATTCCTACAGGATGACCTACCTATACAAGAAACTTCTTATGCACTTTTTTCTTCGTCGTGCGGTAACAAGTCCAGAATAGGGATCTGGAAGACTGCGCAGTATTATGGTACCATAGCGACTTTCAGAGAATCGCCCAACTTCTATCCAGCTTGTGGCAATCGATCGAATAGATCCTTCACCTCGAATAGATCTCTCTCTAGTTCATCACCTTCCAGCAGATTCAGGCTGCAGAGCCGCTTCAAGAGAGGTACCCAAGTAACCACAAGCATTATATTATTGCACTTATTTAACCCAAAATCAACATCGGTAATGCGGGATCACATCAATTCAACAAAAGTCAAGTAATGAAGCGTTAGATTAGCATAAGCATGTAGTGATGCATTGCCAATGCAACAATGCTACTTTAGCAATGTCTTATGGCATTACAAAATATATAGCATCAGTTCGATCTCTTTAATCCAACTTCAATGATGCACTAGACGTTATGCATATGCCCTATATATGCATGCTATTACAGCCTCGTGGTTCTCTCGACGTCACAGTGACTTTTTCGTGGTGCTGCTTCAAATTCTTCCAGAAAACGGGCAAAGTTTTGTGATATGGTGGACGGATTATTATAATTTGAGATAACTCAATACAGGCGTCTTCCACACCTGATACCTAATAACAAGATGCTTAGAGGCATACCGGAAGATTCGATGAGCTACCTCCCCCTCAAATGTTCCATGCGCACAATGAACCAGAGGCACTTTTTCCTGCTATTGAAAATTTTACGATATTGTAAGATATTCCTTCTAAAACTCAGAGAAAAATTACCCACATTAATGCGGCTAACAAAATTATAGAAATTTGATGGATCATTTGTCATTAATCATTGAACAAAGTGACGAAAAAACTGCTTCACTATGCGGTGCGCTTGGGTTGTGATATTTGCCTTAGTCTATAAGCTGTTCGACACATGCTTAGACAAAATCTTATACCTTGGATGACTATGAGATTGTAAGACGGGTTATTAGATTTAGATAACGTCATTATTTTACATACTATTCGTTTTCGTTGTATGATTGCAATATATTATGTTGAAAATCTATGATTCATTTATGTTACGAACGAGACAATCTTGATATACAAAGATACAACTTCGGGCTGCACCTGAATTGTTCGTTTAATTGACCGAAAGGGTTGCACTAAAAGATGCAATTACACCGCAAATAAGAAAAGGGCATACAATCTCGCATAAAATGCATGTTTTAAAATACTTCCCGGATAAAAATAACCACTCAATTACAATACAATAATATAAAATAACAATAAAATTTATTTCCGGCCATGAATCTTATTGTTCATGATAAGATATATGAAAAATGCATGTTGTCATTACAATTTTTACAAAGATTTACAATTCACTCTATATGCTAGGATTTTCATCAATTGAGAAACAATACAATTAATACTAATTGACTCAAATTTGTTCGGAAAATAATGGAAAATAATGATTTCTACAGTTAAGATGCATAACAACCCGCCTTTTCTATTGTCGATGTCTCAATTTACATAAGATTGGTGAAACCTAGTCTAGGTGGCGTTATTTTTCCAACGGTTTGCTTTTTAAAGTTTACACAGTAAATTGGGGGAAAAATGTTCGAGCCTGGATGTCTGTTCTCTATGCTATAGATTCTATTAATTGTACACTCAGCGAAATAAACTTTCGATATTCATAAGATTGCATTATGATTATTTGCTATAAGAATTCATTATAAATTTCTCTTATGAAAAATAGTGATGTTGAAAAAATAAAAATACAGAGCAACCTGGATTCGAACCAACGTTGAGGTTATGGGTTCAGTGACTTGACCACTAGTATATATCAACACTTGTAATCAGGAAAACTTAAAGGCGTACAAGAACAACGTCGTCTGAAACAAAATCTATTCATAAGTCAACCTTCCAAAGCATCGTTCATAAGTTGAACCTTATGAAATTCTAAAGATTACTTGGCTGAGTGTATGGTTACAATATATTCAATTGTTAATATATGAGAATTTTTTATTCGGGTTCCTTTACACCCCGTTCACACTACAACTTATATTACGTGATATAGAGTATCTTGATATCACATTCCATGCACATTATTTCCAGTGAAAACTTGATATATAAAGTAATATAAGTTGTAGTGTGAACGGGGTTTTAACAAGGGGGAGTCGCTCAACACAATATCTCTTGTGCCCATTTTTTTAAGTGTGCTTCTAAGCGTTACAATGAGTCCTGATGTTCCGATCGCGGTGCCAATTAGTGCTCATGTGTGCCACGGTAATTTGACAGTCCAATCGTTGTTTTGGCTACGCATGGTAACCAAGTGAATGATTTGTTTTGCTCTGCCAAACTTTTGCTGGCGATTTGGGTTTTGGTCAATGTTTTTGTTGCGGAAATCACGTTATTGATACTCTTGTGTTGAAATAACAACTCTCAGTGAAGGATGGATAAAGAATGGAATTCAAGATGCTTATCGCTGGAGTGAGTAAGTGAGAGTATACTTAAAAACTGTTGTATATTTAATACTAATATATGCTCTTTCTCAGCCGTTCTCGTACGCCTGCGAAAATAATGAATGAGACGCAACTTCAATCTATAACACCCTTCAACGCTTTAACTGGCTTGATATATATTCAAATCAAAATGGCACATCAATTTGGAAACTGTAATAGTGGTTTTTGGAACCGTTTAATGTTATGCGTATTTTCTACATTCCATCATAATAATCTTTAATTCTTTCTTCTTGCCTGGCCTCTTTTCCGCTCAAATCATTTGGAATTTAATTTAACCGATCACAAGTGATGATATCTGAGTAGTTGTGTTTATTTCTCTGCATGGTCAGGCAGGCAGTGGCCGATGTGACGGTTGTGGGATTGAGAAAATACTTAAAACCTTTTTTGCGCATGATATTGGCTGGATCCAGGAGGGACATCAGTTCTCTGCGCCATGCTCCGCATGTCCTCGTGTCGTCATGTCCTCGTCGAGAGGATCTTCTCGATGGTTAGCTGAGCCAGCAGCAGGCTCTAGAGGTTTTGCTTTTTCAAATCGAATATGGAGGTTGATGGTTCCATAAATCATCTCCAACTTGCTCCAAAAATGTTCCATTAATTGGACCTGCCAAGCGATATCATGTCACGGATTTTAAATTTGTGTTTTGTGTTGCGAAGCGAAAAATACAAATCAAAACAATCACACAAAAACATGCATCGTAACAATTTTCCAGGGATGCTAGGTTATATCTTCAAAAAGTACAAATGTCAAAAGTGTGCCACAGAGTGCCCCATATGTTCCGTTATGGTGTTAAATTTCCTACACTGATGAAAAAAAACTTTTGATAATCATAAATTACGCCTTATGAAGTATCACAAATGCAGGTTGTTTAGACTTCATAAGATTATTATGTTATTCATAAGGACTCTTACAACTTGCTTACTTACTCCTAATGATTTTTCTATGTGTATCTTATCAGTTTCACTAAATTACCTTATGATTTCCATATTCATCCTGTGGATGAAAAAAACTATAAGGCAATTTAATAAATCAACAACAATGGCGAAGAAATGTTGTGGAATTTCGTGCGCCGTTTACCAGGGCACTAGCTGCTATGATGATGTGTTGGTAATGGTCGATCCGGAAACAACGGTGCTGCAGGTGAAGATATTTTGGATGGGGGTTTTGGATTTCGCTTAAATGTAATAATTGTTTTTATTTTTAATTTGTAGGCTGCTGTATTGGTGGGCGTTGAGATTCCTCGTTCTGTTATCACGGGCGATTGGCCGTAGCCGGTAACTTTCGTATGTGCTTGGTGGAAGTGGAAGTCTCCCGCCGGTAGCCGCTTGCGCCATGCCGGCTATGAACGAATAGTGAATAAAGACCAGCGGAAATGACTCGTAAAGCTCGCAAAGGTGTGAAGGAGTTCTTGCTCGCGAGTCATCCGTTGGATTGTCCGATTTGCGACCAGGCTGGTGAATGCGATCTGCAGGATCAGGCTATGGTTTTCGGGTTGGATTGTTCACGGTTCACCGATATCAGAACAGCGGAAAGCGTGCGTCGAAGATAAGGACATTGGCCCGTTGGTTAAGACCATCATGTCCCGATGCATTCACTGCTAGAGATGCATCCGATTAACGCCGGAATTTGCCGGAGTCGATGATTTGGTTACTACTGTATGAGTAAATGATATGCAGATTGCAACATATGTGGAGAAGTTCTACCAGTCGGTGTTATCCGGAAATGTGATGGATCTTTGCCCGGTTGGTGCTCTGCCTAACAAGTCGTACAGTTTCGTAGCTCATCCGTGGGAGATCTGCAAAGTGGAGTCGATTGATGTGTTAAATGCTGTGGGTACCAACATCATTATGAACACCCGTACTGGAGAATTTCAATATTTCAAGGATTGTAAAAAGGTGCCTTTTATTTCCAAATAAAGATGTCTCATTAATTTAATTATTCCAAAAAATAAACCCATCATCCTAAAAATAACATACATGAAAGTGAAAATTGTATTGAAAAATCAATTTTAAATGCATAACGGACACGTTCAGTTATCATAATCAACAATAATGTGTTTCATAAGGCTGTGTTATGAAACTCAATTAGTTATCATATCTAAAACATAGCTGGTAATTAAGACAAAAAACATCGCATTCGCATTCATAAGGTAAAAGTATGAAATTCAAACCGATTCCTTGTGGCTAAATTTCATAAGGTTTTTGAATGAACTTCTTAAGATTTTTTTCGTCAGTGTACAATGGCGTGCCTGGCACACTGTTCTCAGCGACTCACCCCTTGGATTTTAAAAACAAATATGGACTTGTGCCAGTCATCACTCTTCACCATTGTAAGTTTAAGAAATTATATAATATCTTCCAACCCTGCACACATCGGCGCGTGCTGTCAACATATCAAATTCGTTTATTATTGGACTCCGGAACTGATTCCAACATAGTGCGGCACCGAAGTTCAAGTCAGTGTGAACCATTTGCTGAAGTCGGCTTTAAACACATGCATATGAACAGATGTTTGTCAAACACCTAAACAGATACAATTTTGATACCCGATCCAGTTTGAAAGCTGGATCAAAACCGAGATCGCTAGAAGATTGATGTTTTGGTTGTTTTGATTGACGATTTTGATTCAATTTGCGTGGACAATATTCCGTTCAGAAAAGATGCTACGGAAACTGGATCGGATAGCATTGCTGAGGAGACGGAGTCCCGGCGCGAGCCGCAAGTGGGTTAGTACTTGGTCTCCGCTCACCACGGCATTCAACACACGGCCGGAGAGACGAATCAATTTCACCAAAAATGAAGTCGTAAGTTACCGCACGCATATCATTTCATAATCAAAACAGTGATTTGCATGTTCATGTCCTTGACCACCTTTTCTTTCCACTTTAGGGCCTGTTCAGTATTCCCGAGCTGACCAGCCACGAGGGCTTCTACGTGCTGAAGGAAAAAGCTATATTCAAGACGGAGGATCTCATCGAAGAGGCTACGTCAGCCAACCGGACGCGGAAGATGGTGACGATTTTCGACGAGCTATCGGATACGCTCTGCAAGGTAGCAGATTTATCCGAGTTCATTCGATTAGCTCACCCACAGTCCAACTACAGTCATGCGGCGGAGGATGCCTGCATTACGATCAGCGGGATTGTTGAGAAGCTGAATACGCACAAAAAGCTCTATAAGGCATTAAGGCGGGTCGTGGAGGAAAAAGATTTGATGGAGACGACTGACGTCGACAAGCACGTAGCTGAATTGTTTCTTTTCGATTTCGAACAGTGCGGCATTCATTTGAAAGAAACGGATCGGCAGCGGGTTGTGCACCTGAATGATTGCATCCTTCAGTTAGGACAAAGGTTTATGGCTGGGGCTGTCCACCCTCGGACCATCAATAAAAATGTCCTTCCGGATGTAATAAGACCGTTCTTCTCAACCGATGGAGATAATGTTCTGGTTTCCGGTCTTTACGCGGATTCTTCCAACAACATGGCAAGAGAAGCGGCTTACAGATTGTTTCTTTATCCGGATCAACACCAAGAGCAACTCCTGTCGGAGCTATTAAAGTCCAGATATGAACTGGCCTCGGTTTGCGGTTTCAAAACCTACGCTCACAGAGCTCTGAAAGCCAGCACCGTAGAGACACCGGAAATGGTGAACGAGTTCCTGCTAACACTTAACGACCAACTGAGACCTCGAGCGGAGCGAGACTTTGGACTGATGCAAAAGATGAAAAATGCCGAGAATCGCTTCGAGTCACCATTAGCCACCTGGGATACCCCCTACTTCACGTCCACACTGAAGAAACGTTGCCTCCAAGCATCCGCTTCCGAATTCTCCCCCTACTTCAGCCTCGGAGCTTGCATGGAAGGCCTCAACCTACTGATGAACAGCCTCTACGGAATCAGTCTGGAAAACACGGAAATGGAGCCGGGCGAGAGCTGGTCGCATGACATCTACAAACTAGCAGTAACTCACGAATCGGAAGGTCTTCTCGGGTACATCTACTGTGACCTATTCGAGCGACCCGGCAAACCAAACCAAGACTGTCACTTCACGATTCAGGGTGGAAAAGTGATGCCCGATGGATCCTACCAGAATCCAATCGTCGTTGTTATGCTCAATCTCTCTCAGCCACGTTGGTCTGGTCCCACTCTCTTGACACCCTCCATGGTGGACAACCTTTTCCACGAAATGGGTCACGCCATGCATTCTATGCTGGCTCGAACCGAGTATCAACATGTCACCGGGACCCGGTGCAGCACAGATTTCGCAGAAGTTCCCTCAGTTCTAATGGAATACTTCGCTAGCGATCCCCGTGTCCTGCGAACCTTCGCCAAGCACTTCCAAACGCAGGAACCCATGCCGGAGGACATGTTGGAACGCTTGTGCACGTCCAAACATCTTTTCTCCTCCAGCGAAACGCAACTGCAAGTATTCTACTCCGCTCTGGATCAGGTCTATCACGGTGATCCCAGCCGCCATCAAGCAAATACAACCGAAACGCTCCGCATCGTACAAGAACAATTTTACGGCCTACCGTACGTGGAGAACACCGCGTGGCAGTTGCGATTCTCGCACTTGGTGGGCTACGGTGCCAAGTATTATTCCTATTTGATTTCACGAGCCGTAGCGTCCTGGATCTGGCAAACCTACTTCGAACAGGATCCCCTTAGCCGGAGTCAAGGGGAAAAATATCGGCGGGGATGTCTCGCCTATGGCGGCGGAATTCCCAGCAGGCTGCTGGTGTCGAATTTCCTGGGCCGGGATGTGACACCAGCTAATTTGACCAAGAGTTTGATCAACGAAATCGACGGGTACAGTGATCAGTTGAGGGGCTTTGAAAAGCACATTTAGAGCTGTGCAAATGGGGGGGATGGGCTTAAGGAAAAAGAGTTTGAGATGAAATATAACGAGATGCGATGCTGATGAACTGCCATTGTGGGTCCTTTTTTTTCTTTGGTTTTGACCCTACACATTTTTGATAAATTGATCCTGCTTCATTTTTTGCCTCTGTTCGTGATAGGAATAATACGTGAGTCGATCGAAGTGCGCCTTGTTCGATGATGACAGCAAATATTTTTGCTCCCGTGAAAATTTCAAAATAACTTACGGATTTTCGTGTTTTTAATTGTTTTAATAGACGTGGCCGATTCCTGATAGTGGTTGTTAAACTGTTCCTCCCTCGGGAAACTAAAGAGTGTAAAAAATGATTAGCATCGTATGCGGATGTCAGGCCAGCTAGAGTTTGCGATCGATGCCCATAGCAGAATGCTAAGCAGAAAATTTTTCAACCGGTGAAGGCAGCATTGGGAGAGGGAAAAATCGCTAGAACCAGATCAAAGCAATAGGTAGTATAAGAGCACGATCGGTTGCATAACCTTTTACCAGTCAAGGGGGTATCCTCCCTGTTGCCTACCCTGCATTGGGTAGCTTGGTAAAGGGGTTATGTGCGGTTATGTGGTAAGGGAGTGCCTCGTTCAAAGCCCTCCGCTCGATTTCGAACTTGTATCTTTCAATTTCAAAGCCTGCCGTTGCCCTATACGGAACTATCAATACACTTTCTTATCATTTCTCTTCGTTCTAGCAATAAATTACTGTCCACTCGTAGAGCTTCGCATGGAGATGAGAAATTATCTGCCTCTGACAAATTTCATCATGAAATATTATAATATTTCACCTATGTTAAATAAGCTTTTTCCAATTTGTACTATTGTATTTACGAAATCTAAATACACTAGCAAAATCTAAATACACACAATACTAGCAAACAATATTTATGTTTCTTAAAAATTTGAAGTAAATAATAGTATCATACTTCATTTTAAAATTCAGAAATATTTAATTTTAACTAGGCGTCTTATGCGGGGTAGAATGAGCACACCATGACGGGTTAAAAATGGCACAGCAGCAGCTTAAGAACATAACCTATAAGGAAAAACAACAAGCGTTTTCGTGTGAAGTGTTCAGGTGTGATAATGGTCCGGAGTTATACACGCCATACGGATCGCCAGCGGTAAACAAAAGTAAATTTGACATCGCAAATGAGAGCGGTCAATCACAATGGGTTGTCAGTGAAAAGCTTTCCCACCCAAAGCTTTCATTCCGAGCTCCAGAGGCAACATCAGCTGCACGCGCTCAGGGATTCAACCGGATCTCGGTGAATAAGTTTTACTATGTGTTGGAAAATGAATTTGAAACCGGTATGTTTTCTCCCAGCAGGATCTACAATGTCGATAAGACGTCTGTCGTTACGGTAAGATAAGTTAATAAAATCTTGATGTGTTATTGTCCTTCAGTTGTTAATTTTAGGTTCAAACTAAGAAATCTAAAGTTTTATGATTTTCCCTAGAACACGATAAACCGAGCAGTTAAAACACGGAGCGCCTGGAGATAGTATTTTCAGCTGTAATTCAACCGGGTGGATGACACTGATCGATTTTAATACACGGTTCGACCACTTTCCGAAACCCACACGTTCTAAATCGGAAAACCCGGTGCTGCTGCTACTAGACGGTCATGTCTCCCACACAAAGAACTTGGCGTTCCTCGAAAAGGCTGTTGAGATCAATGTTATTGTGGTGATTATGGTCCAGAATACGAATTTACGAGGAAACATGCTCCCAGCGCCTAAACTTGAAACTTTACAGCAAAGTGATGTTCTACAACATGGTTTGTATTATTTTGTGATGTTGATTAAAATTAGGGTGGTCCCCATTTTGACGCAATTACAAAAACTAACTTTTTTATTTGCAGAAATAGACGTTTACATTCTTGCGCAAAGTTGTAGCGCAGAAAATTTCATGGAATTTTCATATATACATTTTTTTGTAGCTTGAAAATTGACCGATTTTGAGCAATTTTCCCTCATCAACTTAGGGTGTACCAGAAAAAAATGTTTTTTTTGCCCTAACTTTTTTATTTAAATTCCCGCCGTAAAGTTGTGTTGGGACGAGTTTTATTACTTTTAAAGACGCGTACTTTGGAATACAAATTTTGCTACTAGTTTTAACCAACCAATAGTTATTGAAGTTTTTCTACAAAAAATACGCCTCTTGCGGCTGGCAACACTTCCGAGAACTCATCGAGTGAGTAGCAATGAAATGAGAAGCACCGAGTGGGTAGAGCATCCATCAACAATGACAGTTTAGTAAACTGTCAAGGTCAGTGATTAATAGGAAGACGGTAGAAAGGAAAGGAAAAAATTCAAACATCAGTAGAATTGGAGTGAAATGTGGTTTGGCACGATTAGCTACAACAGCAGTTTCGCATAATTATATACATTTTTTGATCGAAGTGAGTAGTATTTACCGTTTAAACATAGTTCAGATTTATTATAATTACTGCAAATAGTTTTAACTTAAAATCTACCGTTCTAGTGCTTATATTCAAACTTTATATTTTACTTAGCCTAAAATTGAATTTGTTCGTGGAACTACAAAACTAGAAGCACTGAATTTGTAAGTTATTTTTACTTTAATTTCTCTAAACAAACAAAACAATAAAATATCTCCCATTTTTGTAGCTTAAAGCACTACGCTAACAAGAGTCGAGTGTATTCTCTTCCGTTCCCGAACAACGCCCTTTTCAAATGTTGATTTCTATGATTGGGGCAAACACTAAAAAAATCAAAGACGTTGTTTGAAAGAAAAATTTATATTGTTTAACATATGTGAAAACTAGAGATATGTTATCTCTATATCTTGAAAAAATTACATTTGAATCTGGGATGGTTTAAGAAGAAAAACTTCAATAACTATTGGTTGGTTAAAGCTAGCGGCAAAATTAATAAATCAAAATACGCGCCTTTAAAAGCTCTACATTTCGTCGTAACAAAATTTTACAATGGAAATTGAAATAAAAAAGCTAGGGCAAAAAAACATTTTTTTTGGTACACCCTAAGTTGACGAGGGAAAAGTTGCTCTAAATCGGTCAATTTTTAAGCTACAAAAAAAATTATACAACTACAACTTTTGTCAATAATGTAAACGTTATTATTTCAATAATAATGATAGTGAAAATTCTTTCAGTGATTTCCAAGAATAATTTTCTTATGATGAATATTAATGTTTTAGTTATTTGATAAATATAATAATCAATATTTTATTGTTATTATTATAATGAATATCATTGTCCTTTTGTTATCACATGCTAGTTTTGGTTGTTATAATATTTATATTATTTAAATTTTTTTAAATGAATATTTTTATAACAATATTTGTAGGAATATCCCTGGGCTCTGGCAAAACCTTGAGGTAGTTTAACTTCAACTACCAGGTCCCAGGGCTGGTCTGGTTCTTTACCATTTTGGAAAGAAGCACACTAGTGTTGCCAGATCAGTGATAATGCAGCCCAAAAATGCGTCTGAAAATCCTCCAGTATTTCCTACCGATAAACATTATTATACTGAGATAGTGATCTATGCTCAAGTACATAATTTGTGAATAGTTGGAATGTTGCACTTGATCATATAAACGCAGTTGAAAAATCTGCATACTTTATTATCACAACCTAGCGCACTTTTGGAAAGCATTATCACAAGGGGAGCCTGTTCCATTATTCATCTCATGATCCATTATTCGGAATTATAGGAGTTTGATATGTGAATAAATTTGTTCCTTTTGTTATTAAGTTACTTTCAACTTCCAAAAATAAATAACATTAAGTTTAAATAAAAGTTAGAAATCCGATGGTTACGCGTCGATCTTTCGTTTTCAAATTGTGCGAATTGCTAAGAGATGAGATGAACATGGAAATGGTAACCCAAGATGCTATGCTTGTATCAAAGCTTTCTACCGTGAGGCGATTTTGCTTACTTCATTCTAGATACCAAGTTTTGAAGAAAAGCGGAGCTCTTACAGTGCGCATCGGCAATTGACGATATACTACGTCATCAAGATGAAGTCCTGTTGAAGAATTTCAAATAAAATTCAAGATTCAAGACAAAGTCCCCGATACTGGATGAAAAATCCTGTCTGTTTCTAACGAAAAATTACACGGATCGTCACAACAGACGCAAGCTCAAAATTAAGATAAGTAATAAATGTATTACCCTCTCAACATATCAAAAGCTTTTAAGGTACGCATCGACAATGAGCGATTTACCTTGTCATCAAAAAGAAGTTTTGCTGGAGAACTCAAAACAAATTTCAAGACCAACCTTCCAAACAAGAAGCAAAATCTCATCTTGAAACGAGAGTACAAGAATTATAGTAATATCAAGCAAAACAGGTATTTTGGAAGATATCGTTGACAGTTTATTCACAAGGTAATAGATTATATCTAGGATTTTTTTTTCAAAAGGGCGAATCTAACAATGAGAGGCTCTCTCCTCTTTCGCTCTCTTTCATTTATTACAGCGCCATAATAAATTTTTTGAGGGATTCTTTAGTACAGATATAAACACAACAGTGCTGGCTACCATACTCTACAAATAATTGAATGTAAAACGTAACGCTGAATGGAATATGAATGAAAAAGAAAGTAATCAAAGAGAGTCCCTCAATTGCAGATTCGCCCTAATGAAAAAAAATACTCTAGATATTTGCAAATGATTGATGTATACTCTTTTCGCTACAGCCTTACATGCCAACAATTATCCCCCCCTCCCCAATCCTGTGGGTAGTGATGCAATATCATTGTACACTTTTAGTGTGCACTAATAGTGTATCCCGCAAAATTCAAATCCCCCATGGGAAGAAACGTTGCGTAGCCCATTCAACTATCCCCTGATGTATTATGTAAGGTTAGAGTTCTTGTACTCAAACTGGTGACCTGGCGCCTCGCCCCCTTATACGTCAATAAAATAAAATAAAATAAAATAAAATAAAATAAAATAAAATAAAATAAAATATTTGTAGGAATATGATGCTGGATTGGCAGCAAGCCGTGTTTGTTTTTCTGCGTCGTTTTCGCGAAAATAAATCAAACAATAATTCGTAATTTAACTTCAACTAACAGTGAAATCATTAAATATAGGCGTGCTTTGTGAAAGACGTAGTGAAAACAATCGATTTCCTCCCGAAATTTGTGAGTGTCGGTAGTATTTCCACATTTTTTGTGCTTCGCCCCCGCAACCGGAAGAAGAGTTACATCAGCCTAGTTTTACTTATTAGTGGTAGTATTGTGAAATCCGGACATAAATTATTAAGTTTGACTGTGTGTCCGCTTTGTTGCGAGTGAATCGATAATTATTTGCAGTTTTGAAGTTCGTTATTGAGCCGCCTCATAGCGGGGATTTGATATTGGCAGTGTGGAGTGAAAAAAAAGAAGACCAGTGCATGTAAAAAACGGCCATTTTCTTGTCAGAAGCAGCAAACGAAGACAATGCGCATGCGTGCGTGTAAGGCTGCCACATAATTTAAGATGCGTTCACTACGTAGTGTACAGAATATTCTTGTGTAGGTTGCATATCTAACGAGCGGTTTGGCAACGTCAATTTTTGCGCTTATTTTGTCACGAGTGCATGAAGCTAATTACGAATCAACGTCGAGAATTCACCATGTTTACGAGTGAACAAGCGACTGTAATTAAGGAAGCGACCATGGGTGAGATGTATCTGACTATAAATATATAACAATAACCTTATTTTTAAATAATTCCAAATACGTGCCTGGTTTGGAAATTTAACATTTCCAAATCTGGAAGTGTGTTGCAGTGCCCTTATGCAAATGATATCGGTAATGTTTACATGCGGGGCTTATTGTATGTGAAAGTAACCTCGGAATGGGCGTGACTCTCCAGACATTCTGAAATGGGTTGCTGGATCAGCAGTAGAGCTATCACTTTCTAGCTCTCGGATGAAAGCTGCTTCCAATGATTACTTGATGGAATGTTGTAAACAGATTTCTTCCATAATACCATTGCCGGCCAATGAGTGGTAGATTGCACACACACACACACACACACACACACACACACACACACACACACACACACACACACACACACACACACACACACACACACACACACACACACACACACACACACACACACACACACACACACACACACACACACACACACACACACACACACACACACACATATACACACACAAAATTTTAGGAATATGATGCTCAATACTAGTATGGAAGTAATGATTATTATATTTATCACTGTTATGATTGATATTATAAAAATTATTATCATTATTCTTTAATATATTTTTACAATTGTTATTTTTAAAATTATAATTATTAATATTATTATTATGATAAAAAAAATAATCATTTCATTTCTCAATACGATTTTATGATTTTTATCTATTTTCAATTGATTTGATTACGGTTATTATGATACTGATTATACGATTGCTACACAGCAAATAA
The DNA here is from genome assembly GCA_034211315.2 of Aedes japonicus. Classification (NCBI taxonomy): domain Eukaryota; kingdom Metazoa; phylum Arthropoda; class Insecta; order Diptera; family Culicidae; genus Aedes; species Aedes japonicus. Next base: position 17,785 of record JASCZW010011948.1, read on the forward strand.
AGTTGTTGAATATTACACAGAATCAGATGCACATAGGTCATTCCATCGGTTGTGTAATGTTAAGTTGCCTCGATGTAGACAATAAAATGATGCACTGCTTATCGATGTAAACGAGACAACGTAGCCCATTGAGACAACGCGAATCTTTGCGACGTAAAGGGAGCAATGTAAAAATAATTTTAGTTTTCAGATATTATTTAATAAAAAAAAAGAGCTGCAGTGGAAATTAAAACAAAATGTTGATTTTATTTCAATTTGAATCAAAATGTGTTTCTTTCAGTGGCTTCTTCGTCCGGTTGTTCAGTTTATACTTAGATATTCTCCGAAGCCTTCTTTTTCATTTCGTTCTAATCTTTTTCGGCCTTAATATTGAACGGAAGCGGAAACTCTTCTTCCTTGCGACCTTCACCATCGTCACCCTCGCCAGCACCAGCCGCTCCACTAGCAAACGAAGATCATCCACCACTACTTCACCCAGATGAGGTGCTGGTGGGTTTGCATTACTTGAACCTTATTTACTTACACCATCAATTCTTAACTTCGCCATGCTCCCACAGCCATTATCCGAATTATCGCCATTATTTGTCTATATTCCGCACTGTTGGACATTTTGGAGTCTTCGGTCTTGTCACTCGCATCCGAATCATACACAGCCGGAGTAGAGGGCACCGGTTCAGTTGACTGGTGATTCACAACTCGACGAAATGTGGCTACCTTGGAGATCTGGTTTGAATGGAAATGGTTGATAAGAAAATCGCCAGATACTTCTGCGGATCCTATACCTCCTATCCTATACCGATTGCAGACGAATATCTGTTCTTCTCAGATGGTTGGCTGGCAGAGTGTTAGCAGTTTCCGCCATTCCGTCATCATATGAAGGCGGTGATGAAAAAATTCGCACGTTTCAACTGCTTTAGCTTTTGGATGCAACGGTATCATGACCGTGACCGTGACGATTGACTTTGTTTTGACAAGAAAACAATGTTGCCGCAGATGAAAAATATTAAGAACAAATCTGACAGTGTTGCGAGTTTTAATTTTACATAACAACTCGATGCGATAAAGCATCGAAATCGTGTAATATTTAACATTTTTTGCGGAGTCCTTCATGTGCATTGGTTTTTGTGTAATATTCATGTTTTTGATATGTGATTATTACATTCATGCAACTTATAATTTTGTTCTGATGTGATTTGAAGACCGATGGAATATCACATCAATTGGATGTTATTGTGCATCGCATTTCCTTGTTTACATCACTTTTTAATACGTTCGCATCAATTACGTTGACCTGTATTACATTTTGTTTTGCTGTGTATGATTGTTATGTTAATGCTGTGTTTAAATTTCTTTAATGTTTTTTAATTCTCTTTGTGAATTATGAAAAAGATTATCAAGATAATAATGATATTATTTTTATGTAAATATCATTCTGATCATTTTATTATTATTTACAGGATATCATTAACATTGCTTGAATAAAATATTGAATTAAAATTATAATTAAAACCTTTATTGTTATAAAAGTCAAAATCATATGATTAACGTTTATTATAACAATTATACGGTTATAACAAATATATAAACATGATTTTTATTATAATTTTTACTTAAATTAAAATATAAACAATGATTATTATGAAAATTATGAAAATTACAACTTCAATTCTGATAATAATAATTAACATTATTAATAATAATAATTATTATTAACAATAATAATTAATAATAATTAACATAATTAACTAATGGTATTCACAAAGTAGAGAATAACACTCTATTTGTATTAAGTAATCAAAAAAAAAGTTGTTATAATTTTTATATTGGCTAAAAATATTATAATTATTTTGATTGAAACTAATATTTGTAAAGTCGAAAACGTTACAAAGTTATGATAATAAGTTTAACGATTATTATTATTATTTCTCATATGATTGGTTTTGTTATCGTAACATCTATTTTTCATTATTAATTTTGAGATTATAATCACTATTTTGATTATTTTTATTTTTTATAATAACTGTATTAATAATTATTACTATCATTATTAGAAAACCATTAATATATAATCATAGAATAATAAAAATAAAAATTACTATTGTTATTTTACTAAGAATTTCAGAATTTCAGAATTTCCAGAATTTTGTTTATACTTTACATTGTTATTCGTGTTATAGTAAATATATAATGATTTTAATTAGTTTCATAATGATGATTTTTATTAGTATTAGCATTATTATTAGTATCAATATTATTAATTTTATCATCATCATTGTTTTTGTGTGTCATATTTGTTTTTCTTTATATCGTCATTATTTTAGTGGTCATTATTATTTTTAATAGAATGTTTTAATAATTAATTCTATTTTAAGGTTTTATGTGAGGATTATTATGATTATTAAGATTAAAATAATAATAATTTATTTCGGTTGTCTTAGAACCCAGCCGACAGAATTTTATCCATTTTGATTTTGTAATATTATTAATGGAAAAACGCAAAAAACATAATCCCGGATAGTTCTTGCTGTCTCGGCCACAACATGATTGTTATTTTGGTATTCTCCCATACGCAGAATAACGATCTATGATGATGTTGGTTAAGAAGGAAATAATTGCTCATCACCATGAGGCACCAGAAGGCTAGCCAAATTGGTGGTGTGATGAGAAATTATGTTCTTCTTAAACAACATAGTATTTAACTTTACGCTTCATGTTGAACAACTTTGAAACGTCTACGACAACTGCAAAAAGCGTAACGAGCGAAAACTAACTGATTTGTGAACGAATATTTCCCGACAGCATGAAGTCATGCGACGGTTACCCATAAACATCAGAGACACGCCAAACAAAAACTACTAATTTACACTACAGTTTTCTTGATTATGTTAGTGAGTTGAAAATTTTCATGTCCAATATCGATACTCATTCAATACATTGTGTGTGTAGTATTTGTTTCTCCCTCCCAGGGGTGTACCATAAAAAATGTTTTTTTTGCCCTAGCTTTTTTATTTCAATTTCCATTGTAAAATTTTGTTACGACGAAATGTAGAGCTATTAAAGGCGCGTATTTTGATTTATTAATTTTGCCGCTAGCTTTAACCAACCAATAGTTATTGAAGTTTTTCTTCTTAAACCATCCCAGATTCAAATGTAATTTTTTCAAGATATAGAGATAACATATCTCTAGTTTTCACATATGTTAAACAATATAAATTTTTCTTTCAAACAACGTCTTTGATTTTTTTTAGTGTTTGCCCCAATCATATAAATCAACATTTGAAAAGGGCGTATTTTATGTAGAAAAACTTCAATAACTATTGATTGGTTAAAACTAGTGACAAAATTTGTATTCCAAAGTACGCGTCTTTAAAAGTAATAAAACTCGTCCCAACACAACTTTACGGCGGGAATTTAAATAAAAAAGTTAGGGCAAAAAAAAAAACATTTTTTTCTGGTACACCCTAAGTTGATGAGGGAAAATTGCTCAAAATCGGTCAATTTTCAAGCTACAAAAAAATGTATATATGAAAATTCCATGAAATTTTCTGCGCTACAACTTTGCGCAAGAATGTAAACGTCTATTTCTGCAAATAAAAAAGTTAGTTTTTGTAATTGCGTCAAAATGGGATTCACCCTAATTTTAATCAACATCACAAAATGCGTCTTAGTAATACAAACCATGTTGTAGAACATCACTTTGCTGTAAAGTTTCAAGTTTAGGCGCTGGGAGCATGTTTCCTCGTAAATTCGTATTCTGGACCTGTAAATTGTCATTTCGACCCAATGCGATCCATTTACCGATAGCTCGTTCCAGAAACTAATTTTCAAAATATCACCTGTGATAAAATTGTTGTGCTAGATTACTTTCATAAATTTGCCTGATAATTTTTAGATGATACTTTAAAACCAGTTGCGTGCGAGCACACTCCGACCAGAGTATACAAACAATATTCATTTTTGAATATAATATGACAGTGAATATAACACTTTCTAAATGCTAGTTTGCACAGTGCACTGTTCGACAACGATGTAGAATTATTCAATAAATTCAAAACAACGTAAATTTTTCGATCTTCTTCGCATAGGCGCAGGCAACAATGACAAAGTTTTATTCACTTTCACTTTTTTTAAACACTATTTTTTTTAAAAACTTTTTTGAGCGTATTAGTAGAACGATTGTGATTGGGAAACTAGGAGAATTTAAAATTTAACACTTCATTTGATCACTTTTTAAAAAATAAAAAATTAAACCTTGAAACACTTTTTTAAATTTTCGCTAGAATTCGCGAGCAAATTCCATTTAATTCCACTATGAGCTTATCTTTTGACAGATAGGCCTATTTCGTCTGCTACTTACAGACTTCTTCAGTGTCGAGTGCTCGACTTTATTGTTTTATTGTTTCTCTAACATTATAGTGATTCAAATTTACGTTGGATAATCTCGAGAATTTATCGTTTGAATCTTTGTTGCCAAAATCAGATACGCCGTTTTGAAAAAGTTGTCGAGAAATGACTTGTTGCTACTTCATGATAAATGGATATTTCTGCCGAAATAGTTCCTCCCTACTCGCTATCAGGCTATACTTTTCATGAGGCATTATCCACTTGGTGAGTTAAGAGGTTGAAGGAATTTCTCTAAAAATGACTATCCATACATCCAAGTTCAATTCAAAAACATGTATTGAATTCCAAATGCGTCAACAACTACTCACCAATGTCCATCGGCGTATTGTCGGCCGGAGCCTTCTCCCGCTTATCGTCCCCAGGATTCGGTTTCGGTTTGTTCTGAGGCTTTTTCGCTTTCTTTGACTTGTTCGACCCACCACTCCCACTGGGTTGAACTTTTTGCTGTTCATCACCTTTCCCTCCCGAGGAATTCTCAGCATTATTTTTACTCTTGTTCTTCTTCCGACCACCGCCACCAGCTGCACCTCCCCCGTGACCATTGGGAGCAGCTCCATTTTTGTCATCTCCATAGTGGCGGTTCGTCTTTTTATTCAGCTGTGGTCCGGTGAAGTAATTACCACCCTTTCGCGGGCCGGAACCCGATTCCAGCCAAAAAGTCGTTCGGGTTTTTGAATGTTGATAGCCAGGTGTTTTCGAGTCAATCTCATCCAACGACATGAGGATATGGATGCTGGGTATGTTTCTGGTGGCCACAATCTGCTCCAGACCTTCCTGCTGCGGATCCCAGTATTCCTCCACTCTAAAAAAAAAATAGACGAATCAAAAGTTAATTGTGATGTGTGGTTTACAAGTGCTACTTACTTCCGATAGCACACCCGCGTGACCTGGTGCAGTTCGAAGTCCTTCTTCATGATCTCGGCACAGCTGATGGTTTTTCCGATGCCGCCGCCCGTTCCACTCCACACCACCGCGCGATGGTCACCGGATTCCAGCGCTTTCTTGGCATAGTCCACGAGATTGAAAATCCGCGAGCCACCCTTCACGTGCATCCACAGAAACTGCCCCGGAAGCACTTCGATCGGAATCTGCTCCTTGGTGAGCTCCTCCTCCACGTTTTTACCCTTCTTGTAGTGCATCATCTCCGGCCCATTCAGTGCCTTCAGCCTGAAAGTAGACAATACAACAATTGATATCGATTAGAAACCGGATCCCGGTAGGTTGTCAACCGTCGATGGTTGATAATGCTATTGCTGCCGCCAGCCGGGACAACTTTGTATGTGCGCATTTATTCACCACCGGCTATGCCATGACGGGAGGGAGATAGAACGTAGTTTGAGGGTTTTTGGAATTCGGAATGGAATGTAAGTTCTTTATTATCGTCTTGTTTGCCGTTTAGCCCATCTTCCAGCGGGCGTTGTGAGCTGGGAGGTGATGATGACGACAATGTTGAGAATATGCGCGGTCTGTCCGATGCTGGTGTCACTTCGCCGCATCTTTGAGGCTCAAAAGCTTCGTTTCGATGCCTTGCGGGAAAATTAATCAATAGGGAGAGTGATGAAATCTTCGGGTAAAGATACAGTATATCAACAAATTGCCCGTACGGCGTTGATGTTGCATCATTGAAAGGAACAATGAAATTGAATCACAGTTGAAGTTTTTTTTTGTCTCGTTTACTGTAGAAATGTATCTTTTTGTATACTAGTCCCTTAAATAACCATAAACACATCTTTTTTTTTTTTGATAAAACCGTTGAATACTTGAAAAAGTAGCAAAAAAAAACGGAGTCAAAAAATTGTCCACACTTCCCGAATAAAAAAATCTCATAGATTTACAATTGAATGTATTGTTACCATACCATAGAATCTATAGTATGTACAATTAATCTTATTGTTCACAACTATAAGATGACAATAGGAGTTATTGTTACCAAAATAGAATCTAATGTAAACTGAGACATCGACAATAGAAAAGGGGGGTTGTTATGTATCTTAACTATAGAAAAAATCATTATTTTCCGAACAAATTTGAACCAATAACTATTAATTGTATTGTTTCGCAATTGTTGAAAATCCAAGCATATGGAATGAATTGTAGATCTATTGTAATGACAATATGCATTTTTCCTTTATCTGATTCATGAACAATAAGATTCATGGTCGGAAATAGATTTTAATGTTATTTTATATTAATGTATTGTAATTGTATGGTTATTTTTATCCGGGTTGCGTCCATATTTTAAACACAGAGAACAGACATCCAGGCTCGAACATTTTTTCCCCAATTCACTGTGTAAACTTTTAAAAGCAAGCCGTTGGAAAAACCGCCTAGTGTAGGTTTCACCAAACTAAAATTGATAGGCTATCAAATCTCAAGGTGGGCAAGTGGCGCCATCAACATACGATTCACCAAAACTAACGGAAACCGGCTGTAATTTTAAAATGGCAGTTACAGAACGTTACACACGGTGTGCACTCCAGCTTGGATGTCTGTTCTCTGTGTTTTAAATAAGTCGAGTAAAAAATTGTGAGTCGATCTGTCGAAAGCAACAGCACGTGAAGAGTTGTTTACTACTGCAGACAAGATAGAATTAACACATTTTAGTACCTTTCGCTGAATTGTCGCAGTTGCAGGGTTAATTCTCAAGAAAATGGCCGCTTCTAACCGAAAAATTGCGGTGGAAGTTCGCTAACTAATTTTTCGCCTGAAAAATGACGGTAAAAGCTTGTCCGACATTGCTGGCGTACACTCAGGGAACTAGATTATCGAATTTCTCAAATTTTGCCTTATGGAATTGCTATAATTTAGAAAATCTAGAATAGATAAGGTTAATATGAATTTCATGCACATCCTATGATTTTCATTATAAAAAATCATAATTTGTCAAAGCCTTCATATAAGGTATTCATTGATATGCCTATATGAAATTCATTATTATATATTTGTGTGAAAAAAAACAGAAGACAAACAACGAACAAGCTAAAATAATGCTAACGTGGAAGACGATCTGAAGTCCATGAAAAAAAATCGAACTGAGCTCGCAGATGTAACTTGAACTTTGTGGACGTATAGTATTTATCGATTTTAATTTACGTATGATAGATAATCATTGTTCCTTATTTTAGAATCGAAAATCAACAGCCCAATCTCAATCCCAATTCTGCTTACATGGTGCTTCTGTATATAAAAATATATTATAAAATACTATCGGCCAGTACGCTATAAAATATAATCCACTGTAATTCCAGCACTAATCCTATTGAAAATAAAGACAACAAACGATCCATATATACTAAGGATATATATATATAACTATGTTTGTATAAAATTTACATGTCAGGTATCTTCGGATTTTGATAGTTGACAACTTACACTATATGAATGTTTATAAGATTTGGTTTAAGGACATAATATCAAGATGTTAGGGATGCTTGGTATTATTTATAAAGGTTTACCAGGTTTGCTGTAGCATATTAAATATTACACGCAAATATTTTGAACTTCAAAGGATTGAATTTTTATATTTCATATTGAATATTCTGAAATTTCATAAGGCTGCTGCATGAAAAAATAAATTTCATTAATCCATTTCCGTTCGTTTCACAAGGCAATCTATTGAATATCATACTGATTCCTTGTGGCTAAAACACATATGGCAATGCATTGAATTTCATTAGGCCAGTTGGCTTAGTCTAGTAAACCAACGACGATCGTCCGTTCAGATAAGCACTTCAGAACTACCAGAGAACACGATCTGTACACCGTAACGATATTATTGTTTTTGATAAATTTCCCATGGAAGGTAATTATTCAAGCTTACTTGCAAACAAATTCTACACCCTTACACCAGTTAACCGAAACATTCGCCATGACGGACGACAACATGAGCGTAGGCATGTTTTTGAGTCCTTTCTTCGTTTTATTTATCAATTCCTCCTCAGTTTTCGCGACAGAATTGTTGGAGTAGATCTCAACTTCCCTCAAAGAGCAGGAAACTTTCCAGAAGCTCATGAAAAATCTTGAACGATCAGAGAGCATCCCAGATTCCAGATTTCTTTAAAGCTCAAAGAAATTCCCAGATGCCCATGGTACTTCCCAAAAATTCAGGAAATTTCTAAGAAGTCTAGAAGTCTTCCAAGAAATTCAGAGAACTTCCGAAAAAATCGGGGAACCTTCCGGAATCTCAGAAAATGTTCCAGAAATTCAGGAAACTTCTAAGGATTTTTTGAGTTTTTTCAAAAGTTTAGGGAACATTGCAAGGATTTTTCCATAAAATTTGGAAGCTTCCTAGAAGTTAACGGATCTTTTCAGAGGCTCGACAAGTTTGCAATAGTTCAGGAAACATTCCAGCAGCTCTGGATACTTAAGATTTAAGAGGAACTTATTTTTTAGTACCTAACCGAAACGAGAATACAAAAAATCAACTACTGTTTTGAAGTTTACTCAATTTTGCGAAATTTCCACTGAATCAGATTCTTGGAAATTCTAAAAAGTTCTTGTGAGGTTTGACAAGGTACTCCTTTTGCTTAATCGGTAAAGGCGCGGCTACAAAGCATCATCATCCTGGAGTTGGCTGGGTTCGATTCCCGGTCTGGTCTAGGAATTTTTAGTTAGGAAAATTTCTCGATTCCCTGAGAATAGGATAAGATTGTACTTGCCACACTATCATACTAATGCAAAAATAGTACCCGGCATCGGAAGTTCTGAATTAATAACAGTGCAAGTGCATTTAGAACACTAAGTTGAGAGCAAAAGAATTTCGAAAGCATTAAACTTGAAACATTGAAAAGAAAATAGGTTTTACAACATCTCGGAAATGTTTTTTATTTCATAGAGATTCCATCAAAAGTTTTGCAAATTGACCTACTTCTCAAATTTTTTTCAATTCGTCGTGACTTGGTAATGTTATTCTGCTTTTTATCATAATAGATGTACCAACTGGATGTGAAAATAACTTTTGGAGAGCGAATATGTTTCTCAAAGTTGCGGTTATTTCCGGAAATTTGTTTCTATCCCATGGAAACTCCAGCAAACTTTTCTGAAGTTCAACAAACTTTCCAGAAACGTTGAGAATTTTTCGATCATATGATGAACTTTTCTGGAGTTCCACCAATTCACTTTGCAAAGATTATCTTGAAATTTCTAATAAGTTTATTCAACTTCCGAGAAGCTAAATCTACTTCTGTCAGGTTATTTATATTTCCACCCAATCCGAAAGGATTTCCGAAGTTTTCAAGTACCCAAAAGGTTCTCCGATGTTCATAGTAATTCAGAAAATATCTTTTGAAGAGCTCGTTCAGTGTCTAGAAGCAAATATTAGTTCTCACAAATTTGTTTGAATGAAACGGAAAGGCAATGCGCTAGCACCGGGAGTAACTTGAGTTAATTATCAGGATCCGAGGCTCGGCAATACCACTCCCTGCCCAACGCCAGCATCACCGGTGCTGGCCCTGTTTCTCGGCCATTTCTAAATATACCTCAGCATATAATCAATAAAGTTAAGCTCTTGTTTAATAAAAGCTGCAATTTTAATAATTAACTTGTATTATCATGTAACGTATAGTGTTTTGGATCAGTATATTTCGTGTTCCGAATTGCTGCAAGGATATATCAAAACCCATACCAGATTTAGAATCATGCAGAATACATCAGGTATAACACAAAATTTACAATACCGGTGAAGCGATGGTTTTGCGTTAGGTCTTAAAAAAAATCCCAACCACGATTTGAACCACCGTTGAAGATGCCCTAAGGAGAGCTAATCAATTCTTAAACTGTACCAAATCCCAGATTGACTTGGAAATAAAAGTTAACCAATTTACCAACTGACGATTTTAAACGCATTTCGTGTTTAAATTAATCAAAAGCGATAAAAATTCCTCGATGGAGGAGTTTAGGCTGAACGCTCCTTATGTTAAGTCTGTTATAATTTCGGGGTAACGCAGCATTTGAAATCACCGCTCAACCAGCACCATCCAGCCCACTCGGTTAGTTAATCCGGGTGTCAATAAAAGAATAAGGATGAACTCTCAAGTGATAAAAGTGTGTTCCGTTTGCGTGGTCGTGATTGCATCTTCGTCCTTCTAGGTCCAACCTTCTGCTGGAGAAGGTCATAGATTAATCGGAACATGAAGGACAGAGTCGGATTTTACCTAAGAGTGCGTACGTGTGCGTGTGTTTGTTTTCTATTATCAAATCAACGAAGCCAAATCAAAACACAAACGAATAGCTTTTAAGACTTTTAGTCATGTTAGTTTTAGAGTGTGATATCTCAAACGCCGGAAACCAAACGCTCTCATTTTACTTGTAGTTTATAGCTCTATCCGGTTATTAGACACTGTTTAAAGTGCGATACGGTCAAAATTTGGTCAATATCAACTTGACGTATTTCTTTCAATTTTGCATTTAAAAAACCTGAACACCCCTCATTTTGAAGGTGTGTGTGTGTAGAATGTTGCTCCTATTTTCACATACACTAGCAAAATCACAATCACTCTTCAGTTGTCAAAATGCCGTCCAAGCAAGAAGAGCAGCGTATCAAAATTTTGCTCGCGCATCGCGAAAATCCGAGCTACTCGCACGCAAAGTTCGCAAAATCGCTAAAAGTTGCCAAATCAACCGTTACAAATGTAATTAAAGTGTTTGGGGAACGTTTGTCGACAGCCAGGAAGTCTGGATCGGGGGGAAATCGAAAATCGGAAGCCGCTGAGACGACAAAGAGAGTTGCCGGTAGTTTCAAGCGAAACCCTAACCTATCTCTCCGAGATGCCGCAAATAAGCTGGGTGTATCGTCTACAACCGTGCATCGAGCCAAAAAACGAGCCGGACTATCGACTTACAAGAAGGTAGTGACTCCAAATCGCGATGCTAAACAAAATACGACGGCCTAAGCGCGATCCCGGAGGCTGTACACGACGATGCTGACGAAGTTTGACTGCGTGGTAATGGACGACGAAACCTACGTCAAAGCCGACTACAAGCAGAGGACAGGAGTTTTATACGGCAAAAGGAAGGGGAAAGGTAGCAGATATTTTCAAGCACACGAAACTGTCAAAGTTCGCAAAGAAATATCTGGTTTGGCAAGCCATCTGTACCTGTGGCTTGAAAAGCAGCATTTTCATAGCTTCCGGGACTGTCAACCAAGAAATTTACGTGAAAGAGTGTTTGAATAAACGTCTGCTGCCTTTCCTGAAGAAACACGGTTGTTCCGTACTGTTTTGGCCGGATTTGGCATCTTGCCATTACGGTAAAAAGGCCATGGAGTGGTACGCCGCCAACAACGTGCAGGTGGTTCCCAAGGACAAGAACCCTCCCAACACGCCAGAGCTCCGCCCAATTGAGAAATACTGGGCTATTGTCAAGCGGAACCTAAAGAAGACCAAAAAAACTGCTAAGGACGAGCAGCAGTTCAAGGCATACTGGCTTTCTGCGGCGAAGAAGGTGGACAAGGTGGCTGTACAAAATCTGATGGCAGGGGTCAAGCGTAAGGCCCGGCAATTCGGATTTGGAAAAGCGGAAGCCTAACTGAATATTTTTCCTGAATTTTATACTAATTGAACTTGAAAAAGAAATTTAATTTGATTTTTTAAATAAACGATTTCACCGATTTACACGCGTTTTCCCTTGACCAAATTTTGACCGTATCACCCTTTAATATTAGTAGTTTATAGATAAATTTTCCTTTTGATTTTCGGTTTGCCGTCCGAAATTGAATTTCCATTGCTGTGCGTGTGTGTGTTTATGAATTACTAAAGACGAACAAATCAAAAACAAAAGCTTCGAAACCGTAGTCGGCCATGAGCGAAAGGAACACAGCGTCAACACTGTTAAATGAAACCCTCGATAACTTTGTTATTTCTTTTTTCCACAATTCGATATTCGTTTAGTTGGATTTCACTAAGTGTTTGCTTCGTTGTTAACGAGTTCTGTTTTCCGTTCGATTTTTCACCATTTTTATTCGTTTTCCATATAACTCAATGTCCGCCTATTTATAACCCTATTAAAGCCTAGTCCTAGAGCACTTCCATTTACTC
>JASCZW010011949.1:0-30232 GCA_034211315.2 Aedes japonicus
CAACGGAATCTTCTAAAAATAAATTGATGGGAAAAATGTCGGGTGTAACCGGCAAAAGTGTCGGATGACACTGTACAAAAACTCATGAGAAGTGTCAATCACTACCAACCAACCAAACACAATATGCTGTATGTTTTTATTTTAATGAACTATTGATTAAACCTTCAGTTGTTGATTTTCCCATATGTTTCTTTTAATAATAATACTTTTTCGTTGACTACTTTTTGATGTACCATTCTTTAGGCCTTTTTCATCTGCCGATTTTATCAACTAAAACGCAAATGGAAGATGTTTAAACATGGAGTTTTTCAAGGTTTTCATGGTCCTAGTTTTTATATTTTTTGCTTGAAAGACTGTACATTTTTACATAACATATCAAAAAGTGGGCGATGTATGTATTTTAGTTTGTTTTTGAACATTTTTTTATAAATGCTATGTTTCTAGGTTCTGCTGACTATCCTACTACGTGTTTTCATAACATAAAGTAATTTGCCATCCATGAGTCCCCATCCAAAAGAAGTTATTGTTTGAAGTGATTTTAGCTGTTTTACATCGTATAATTGAAATCAACACAATGCATTTATGTTCAAATTAGTTTTTACTATACACAATGACTACATAAACTATTGCTTACGATTTGTATACAGATGAAACATGTGTTAACATCGCTGCAGAACAAGAATCTTTTTACGATAACATGCATTTTAGCTTTAGGTTTAAAACAATGATATGATTGGGTTCCCGAAATTTGTTTCATGTGAGTATAGCGGTTTTTCAATTTCTGTTTCATTCTTTTGTCATCATGTTGTGAATGATAGTCGTATTGTATTTCGGAGTCTTTCTAAGAAGTGCCACATATATGAACAGTACTGGACAAAATCTCATCGTTAAAAACCGTCAAGAAATCGCAATATGAATTAAGTAAGGCAGGTGATCGCCGAATTGACCGCGAAGTGACTAAAAACCCGTCGAACACCAACCAATTAGGAAACAGGGTATAAACAAAGTTTTGCTCAACGCCGACCTTTGATTCGCAAAGTTAACAGGTTTGTTTGTTTTGCTTTTAGCATTTATTTAAGACCAATTATGACTCCTGTAGGATCGAACGTCTCAAATTTGTCTAAAAGTACATCGAAAAGCCATTAGACTTTTGGAAACAGGTTGTCTGGAATGATGAGAGCAAGTTCGAGCTCTTTGGTTGTAAACAAAGGGGACGAGTCTGGACAAAACCTGGAGAGAAACTTGCAGAAAATAGTGAAGCACGGAGTGTCAAAATAGATGAACTAGTGACTGCAGACTCTTACATTAGCATTCTGAAAAGAAATCTGAAGGAGTCGGCAAGTAAAGCTGGTTTGCAGAATAAGTTTACTTTTTAACAAGATAACTAATAGGATTGGAATGGCCTCCTCAAAGCCCGGACTTGAATCCTATCGAACTTGAAATCAATTCTGGATCCAAACGTTGACAAAAGAGACGTGACCATCCCTGACGAACTATTTGAAGCTCTGGAGAAGGCCTGGATGAATTCAAACCTCAAATGGTGGGTGTTCGCCAAATTTGGAATTTTCAGATATACTCCTGAATGAGTTGTATTTTTTATATATCTAGTAACCTAACGTCCGTGCTCGATCACAATATTTTCTATTGTGATGTGTCCAACTCACTGGGTAAATTGAAGTGAAGGTGTGTTTAAAAAAAGGGGAACTTGGAGTTGAGCATACGTACCCACTGGTTGACGCTAAATATTGGCCAACGTGCTTTTGCACATTTGTTAAGCGACACAAATCTTCAAATCCAAAGTTTCGATGCCGTGCTGCATCAATGCCTGGACTTTTTGTTCATGAATCCGGACATTTTTCAAATCACAAACTAGCATACAGTTGTCAGCTTGTGAATTTGTCATAATAGCGTATTAGTGATAAATCTGAGAGGGGTGATTCATCGATTTCTTTTACAATTTTTCCAAATTGTAACATTCCGCCCATGTTAGGCGGTGGGAGTTTCTTTCGTGATTTGGAATCGGTGGATTTTGAATTTATACTTAGGTTATTACAGGATTCTTAGGGAGGAATACATTGAGGGTGACTGATCGGAGGAGATGAATAGGAGTGAGCTTTCAGATGATTTGTTTAGAGATCAAACCAATAATTATCCATCATACTAACCATGAATTGGTAAGAGTAACAGTATAAAACAGTAACATTTCAAAATTAAAGGACTATTCAGTAGAACAACCGACTGAGCTCATCTGATGTAGCTTGATTGGGCTTCATCTTAATAAACTACTAAGTATTGTAGTCATGTATTCAATGAAATGTTCTTCCGATTCTCATTAAATGTTTATTTCAGCCAATAGTGTCCAACCCATAGTTATTATCAACCATCGACAGCCCGCAACAATAACTCTTAGAATCTTTTGATAGAAATGGCTATGCTCTTTAAACATCTGGGGGAATACAAGGATTCTACTTATATCTTTGTTCTTAATTTTGTTTCTTTTCAGGCAACAAATAATTTATTTCTAACAAATTTTGAAGACAATATCTAATATCTCTCTATTTCTCAAAACTTTTAAGTGATAATACTTCAGTTAGGCATGAAGATGCATTAATGTACCAGAAACAACGGACGCCTGCGGAGTTGGGATCAGGCGACTAGTGAAGGCTCTCAAAGACGTGGAGCAAGACAGGTAATTGTTACCCATTGTATCTGATGGGTCAGTGGTAAGGTCTATAATTAATTGTGATCCAAAAAATTCGTTAACCATGCTCGTCGGGCCATCCTATCTTCGAGCAAATAAACCACTGGCCCATTTTGTAAGTGACTCCGGCAGCATCCGAATTGTTGGTGTTAATCAGTCCGAGTTGTCTCTCAAGCGTTGAGATGAATTGACTTGTTTTCCTAATGAAATACCACTATCACACTCTGTGAGTGGCCACTATAGCAGCTTCACTGGTGGTTTAAATCAGTTCAAATCGGAAATCGGTACTTATTCTCAAATATTTCAATTGACAGCTTATCGTTTACCAAAATGAACCCTGCTGTTGCCCAATCCTGTTATCCAAAATTCCAGTGATTTCTCGTGGAAGTGCAGTGGACTCCGCGGCGTGCGATAAAGTGAGTATCTTGTCAACATATTCCTACCCGTTTCTTACTTGACTTGCATTCGGATGGGGCCGGCGCCGGTATTGCCTTAGTTTGGAATCTCCAATTTTTACACCTTGAAGATGTATGTTAGTCCCACGCATTATCTGTTGGTTCTCTGTGTAATAACAGCTGATCTGGTAACTACGGAGTAGTAACCTCGGGCGGTCAATCATGCTCATGCTCATGTTCAACACATCCGAAGGCTCGTTGAAAGTATGCCACGACGCTTGTAAGCCGTTATTGAGGCATGAAGTGGTGATACTAAGTATGAATTTTAGCAATAAGCAAAAAAAATCATGATTTTTTTAAGCGATTTAATTAAATTTATTTTGTTCATGAAAAAACGAACAATCACCCACCAAACCTTGGTTTTTGTTAAAATCAATTCATGTTTCGAAAATACACACGTAATTGTAATTTTCTTGAAAGCTATCGAAATGTAATCTTATATATTTGCTGGATTATATGACAAATTTTCGAAGTATGGAAGGTGCGTACTTTATTTTGTCCAACACTGTAGTTCATTTGCCATTGTTATCAGATGACCTAATATACTTGATTTTGCTGTATTGCGTTCCAATACTCCTCTGAACACGTCGCATGGACCGTTACTATGACATGTTGCGAAAAAGTCGCATTTCGCATAAAGACCTTTTTTTAATTTGGCATAAATTACAGGGTGTCCACAGTTAAATTGCATCATTTTCAATAAGCTGTAACATTTCGCCCTTTGAGTTGATTTCAACGAAATTTTAGGTGAAATAACCTCAGCGTGTATTGTTAAGACTGCGTGCGTTCAATTGTGAAATGTGTCGTAGTTTCGAAAACGGAGGTGAAGGAACAGCAAGTGCGCGAGAATATTTTGCACGCGCACCTCGACAACTCACTTCTTTCACACCAAGCCGTCGGAAAGATGTTGAAAATTCAACAGTCTACAGTGTCTCGTGTCAAAAAACGTTTTGAGGAACGTTTAACTGTGTAGAAAAAGTGTTCCGTACTGTGTGAAGGATCACAAGCGAGTAGTTGCTGCCTTTAAACGCAAACCCAACTGTTCCGTTTGGGATGTCGCGAAAAAGCTGTATTTCACCAAAAGTTGATGATGCAATTTAATTGTGGACACCCTCTAAAACCTGTCATATTATTTTTGAATTTGCTTCCCGATCTATCAGAGAAAAAGTGATTTTTTCAAGACCAGGCAACTTGTTTTTCATGTATTTAACAGAATCTGTTATAAATACACGAACTGCAATATGATTGTGTTTTGTGAACTCTGCTATAGATTTAAAGCATGTGAACTTTAAATCTAAAGAATCATCCTTGTAATGTATAGCAAAAGGATGGATAGTGCATTGTGCATTTGCCCAATGAATTCCTTGTTCTACATCTTGTACAACGATAGAATTTTTTTGAGAAAAATCACAGATAAGTGTACACCCAACAAACATCAGTGTCGAATAATCGCTTGATTAAACAAATTTGGAGAAGATATTCAGCTTTTCGAAAAATAAGCTGAACAACTTCTTCAAATTTGTTTGAACCAACCATTATTCAGGATTGATGTTTGTTGGGCAATCAGTAGGTTTAAATGGTTTTTCATGGTTGTATTTACTTTTCCACCTGTTCCATACAGCAATGGCCTATTTTAACGCCACTGCTTGAATTGCAGGGATTCAACATGATATTTACTAGGAAGAGAAATTAGGTCTTAATCAAGTTTTCCGTCCCTGGACAATTATCACATGTGTTCAACAAACATTTCCTATTCGGATAATTGCACATTATTTTGAGAAACAAATCATTATATGAAATTATTTTTTGTCTGGTATGGTCTTATAAATCAATTTTAGATTTTGGTGATAGATGCATACACACATTGTATGCGTACCACTCGTACCAGCCAGGGTGCAATGTTTAGGCCGGTTACTCGCGAACATGTAAAACCCTATTTTTATCTCGGGAAACTGCTCTTTAAAAATGGCACAAGCCTCTTGAAGTTCACTGCTTTTTTGTTTTTAACCAGTTCGTTTATTTGTTAGGCTCAGGCGTGTATAACACTTTGCGGAGCCGATGTTCAATATAGTAATTAACATTGTTAGAAGATCAGTGCTGTTAATAGTCATTTCAAGCCAATGCGATACATTTTCGAAAAACTTGTTCCAGAAACTGATTTTCACAAAAGCACGTATGACGTAATTGTTGTGCTTGATTTTTTTTCATAAATTTTGTTTACAATTTGCTGTTTTATCTTTAGAACCTCAGACGTGAGAGCGAATATCAGAATATTCAAATGATATTCAATGTTGAATATGACAGTGAATATAACACTTTTAATATACCTGTTAGGGAACGCACAGTTAGAAAAAGATGTAGAATTTGTCAAGAGCTACAATTTTATCATACACCAGTTCATATATTCAGTGGTTCAAGTTATTGGTAAATCTATTCAAATACACGAAATGACTATTTACAGCACTGTTGAAGATTGCACAATATTTATCTGCGTTGCACGAAAACTTTACCTTCTTCACTATTACTAATAACATTATTTCTTTTTTCAAGGTATGCGTGGCTTATGTTTTCATCAACTAGAATAGTATTGGAACTGTTATTATACTGATGGTAATTGATAAGATTGCAGGAAGTTGAACATACACGCTAAATTTCAATAAGATAAATTTAGGTTATTTTTGCTGATACTCTACACTATAATAAACGGCACGTGTGTTACAGTGTTTCGTTACGAAACTCCACTGAGGGTTGTTTAATCTAACATATTGTTTAATTTAACATTTTAATACCCGAAACGGTTGAACACAATCTTTGTCATCCGGTCGTATATTATACACAAAACCATTGATTTGTTTTACCCGTCTTCACGTTACTAGTTTGGCATCTTCCAATAATGACCAAATTTGGTGAACTTACCCTGGTTGGTTAAATTTTCACAACCCTAAGAAATGTTCATAACCACACACCAATTTCTTACAGTGCAATAACAAACGCCACCATTTAACTAACACCTGTTTGATCGCCACCACCGAAGAAATCTCCGACTGCATACCACCCTACAGTCTGGGATCGCCGGAATCGCGGGGGTGGTTCCGAGCGCGATCGGAAACTTTAGCGATCTCACCAGAAACGTCGGAGGCAACCAGCAACGAATTCAACGAGGCGAAAAGATGAGAAATGAACACACAACAACGGGGCGAAATACCTACACTTCGAAGACGCGCTCTTCATCCGACTGTATGTATTCCGTTCAGCACCATACACACTGTGATTTGTTCGGTCACTTATACACTGGAAGTCTCTTCCGATGAATTGAGCAGTTTGATTGATTTTATTACACTTTTCCAGTTTCTTCTTAACTTCAAGAATCGAATTCACCTAAACCTTTACAATTGGAACGAACAGTAACGGAATCGAGAATCTCACTACAACCAAACTAGAACAAACTGTAACACAACATCCAACGAACTAAACGCCAAAATGCAACAAGTGGCGTGCGATGTGCCTCTGGAGAGTCCGGGCCGGCTTTTCACAACACACGCGAAACTCAAAGACATGACAAGCGACAACACGTCCCGCCGGAGGAAAGCGATCGAACGTTTGATGAATGAAGTCCAAGTTTCATTCATGAGCTGAGGTCCGGGCGGCGTGTGCTGCGAGCGCGTGCGATGTAGGCATTACGGAGCAGTCGAAGAAAGGCGAAAATCGAGGGAAAAATGCTAAGGAAAACGTGCTGCGCGAACGATGATGCTCCGTCGCGGCGTCACTATTGGGAACCATTCGCCGGCCCGGACGAGATGCTTGCAGTCGGAGTTGGAAGGGTAACTAGGAGCACAAGGATGAAATGGTTGGCAAAGTCCGTGTGGGTAGATACACTGGTGGGTGGATAAAGGAGGAGGTGTACGCAGCTTGTTGGTATCGCAGCAATGCTTTTCGTACGCCAACGGATTTCCCAACAGCATCGTATCTACCTACCTACCTGGGCATCGTTGCGAGCGACCGACGGCAGTTGGAAGCATGCTGTTGTTGTTGATTGTGATGTGATACTGGGAAGAGCGGAAAATGGGGCAGCTTTCGATTGGGATTTATCATGTGTGTGAGTGGCTGTGGACGAATTACTCTTTATTCTATGATGGGTGCAATAGATAGTGAGTGTGGTGGAGAATGACGGTTATCGGTCGATGGTCAAGAAATTTAGATGTCCTATAATCAGCTTTGGTCGTGCGTGGGAGGTACTTGCGGATGTGAGCTGTATGATTTCTTGGCAAAATTAGAATCGATTTGTGGAGTGCCATTGCCTTCCGTAGGTCCTTGGTTAGCAATATTCGAACTGGGTGTTGAATTGCATCGTTATTTTAAAGTAGGCGAAGATGATCTAAGCAAACAGAAATGCTTGTGAATTACTAAACTGAAATTTTCAGTGCAAAGATGAATGCAACTGCTTTTGCAGAAAATTGTCATATAAAATTCGGGTTGCTGAGAAACTTTTGAAATTTCCTGAGAGCTGCGAAAGCACTTATGATGATTTTGGTATAAAGTTGCGAACCATGGCCAAAACTGGAGAGAAGTGGGGGAACAGAAAGGTTAAGATAGTAGTATATTAAAAGGGTAAGACAATGAAAAAGAGATAAAAATGAAAAAGTTAATGAGTTAAAAGATAGAGAAAAACACAAATCTCACACTATGTATAATGAGGATGTTACTACATTGATCAGTTTCTCTTCATCAATACCGTTTTTTGATTCTATCTTGGTCAAAAACGATATTTCTTTGTGATTTTTAATGTTTATGCTTGTAATTTCTTTTCCAGTCAAGCACTCAACACTGAAGAAGTCTGGTGCTGGCAGATGACATAAGACTAAAGGGTGTACTATATAAAATCCACACTCACACACACATTTCATTCACAAAATTCGAGTTTTTTTTATCTGATTACCAAAAATATTTAGAGAATAAAAAGAAACAATGAAAATTAATATTTGCATCATTCATTTAATTTATTTCACCTTTATATCCAAATGTGCGAACCGCGGCCTTAACCCCCGCCATTAGGTTCTGCAAAACCTCAGAATTGACAGTTTTTTGCATATTATCCCATACTTTCTTCTTCATGTCTTCTACATTCTTCCCCTCTTGAGGTCATTGTAACGTGTGTTCAATAAAAAAATGAGAATTTTTTCAGCCAAATAGTAAAAAAATTTCGACGCATTCAGCATTTTTGATTAAAACATAATGTTTATTCTTCAAAAAGAACGTCAATGAATATTCTAGAAGGGGTCCTGGTAAGCCGTACGGCGCAACTATGTCGCGATGTTCTTACAAGAGCGCTGGGCCGACTGTCTGTTAGTTTTTTGTTGTTGCAGATATTGTTCCGGTGTTTTTCGTTGCGGAAAAGCATCGAGACTTGTTGAGGTATATTTATTAGCATTAGCATTGACGTTTGCACACCTCGTGGATGGAGCTACGATGAGGAATAATTCGTTGAAGACATTGCATGCCACCATGAAACGATTTCAGTAACTGATACGTTTCTTCACGCAATAATCTCCACGAAGACTCTCCCCGATCGCTCTCCTGGCCACGTCCATGTACGTCGAGGATTCGATATCTACCTTAAACAGACACGGGGAACCCACGTAGCCTTCAGTAGATATCAAAGAAAAAAGGAAGTTAATAGTCGGAGAGAATAGTTGAACAGAATGCCCTGTTTGGTGTACAGAACCAAAATTTATTCTTAATTGATCGTTTTGAGCATCTAGTCTAAGAAGGTTAAGTGATGCTCCAAGAATAATGAAATTTGCAACAGTAGTTTATGCATTTTCACTTTTTGTGCACCATTTGTTCGCTTTATTTCTAAATCAAAGCTTGACACCTTTTTCTATCTCCATTTAAGATTTTTACATTTTTTCAAGGCTTTTCAAGGCAAAAAAAACTAGCACAACTGGAATACTTTTATTATTTTTTTACAGCTGACGCTATGAACTGACCTGTATTAATCTGAATTTAGAAAAAAACACATAAAGTTTATATTCTGACCACTACCTATTTGTAACCTTAGAAACCGAAATAGAATTAGTATTTTTCGTTCAATATTTTAATTTTTTACCCTCTAAAGTAAAACTGGTATTGGTGGTATTGGTTGCCTCGGATGCTGATAGTTTCCTCAAATTGCTCCCGGTGCTAACAACCCGACCAGAAGTAAACAACAAAATTATTTCAGGTTTTGTTATTCAGTTACGCTATTTTTATAATAGCGGTTGTTAGAATTCAGATTATTACAGCAAACTATGATACAGATATAACAAAAACAAAACAAACATTGTAACACTTTTGTTACGATGAAGCAAAATCATATCAGCTAGTGTTAGAGTTAATTTATTTCTTTACGAAGATTGTGTCTCTGAGGGCATTCTATCTTAATTTGTTATAAATATGTTATACAATTATGCAGACGAAAATGTCTTTAACAAATTTATATCATTATCAGTTAGTCTTAACAAGGTTTGTTATAGTTTTGTTATGTTTATGTTATACGCTTCTGGTCGGGAAGTTTCCATTTCTTTTCATTCTTGAATAACGGACAGTTCTTTTTTTACAGCCACTGCATTTTCCGGAAAACGCTGACTAGTTCTATTTGAGGAGGCCTCCGGATATGTGACTAGTGTCGTTTTACGACTAATTTGGTGGTAAATTCCAATTCCGAATAGTATTTCGATTGCTTGGAAACGAAAAGTAATGAATTGGTCATGACTGGCACTCGCAAATAGCTCAATCAGCTACAGTTTAGGGAAGCCTATTTTACAGAAACTTTTGGCAGTTTTACTGTTGATCAGGATAGTAGGGCTTATCTTATGGGGATAGGATAAATTTTACTACAGCAGGTTTAATCAGCTTTCTGGAGGAATCCAATGATATCTTGAAGATAGATTCAATTTTTATTTCACAGGAGGAATGATCTAAAACTTTTTTGATTTTTTCCCGGAATGGTTTTTAAATAATATATTATTCAATTGCATGTTCTACAGCTTTTAAACAGTCTCAGCATGAATTTGTCAGAACATATAAAAATTTCTAGAAACTAAACGAACTCTAAATACGAAATATAATAAACTTGACAGAAATTGATTAAGCTTCTCGGAAGATGAATTAATTTATTTGAAGTTTCAAGATGAAGATAATCATTAAGTTTGCTCACTCTCTTTTGCGAAAAGAAGTGGTGAGACTTCAGAGAAGTCCATAGACTTTCCGAAAAATTCTCAACGTTTCTGGAAACTTGGTTGAACTTCCAAAAAATTTGCTGATTACCCATGAAATAGAAACAACTTTCTGGAAGTAACCGAAACTTTGAAAAGAATATTTAGCTTCCCAAAAAGTATTTGGACTATGAATTGGTACATCTCTCATGATAAAAAGCATAATATCACTAATATATCAATAATTTACAAATAATTGTAAAAAATCTGGGAATTTGATCGATTTGCTAAACTTTTAATAAGTTGGTGGAATTTCTGCGAAATAAACAGCATTTCCGAGCTGCTATTAAAGGGCGTTTCGATCAAAATGTGATCAACATAAACTTGACGCATTTTCATTCATCGTGCATTAAAACATTTTGCATACCCCTCATTTTGAAGGTGTGTAACATTATACCTCTGATTTGTTTTTGAGATTAGCACTTCAGTTATTAAAGTGTCGTCGAAGGAAGAGAAGCAACGCATCAAAATGTTGCACGTGCATGGTGAAAATCCAAACTTCTCTCACGCCAAGTTGGCGAAATTGTTGAATGTGGCTAAATCAAATGTTACCAACGTATTAAAAGTGTTCGGTGAACGTTTGACGACAGCCAGGAAAGCTGGATCGGGGGACAATCGAAAGTCGGAGGCCACAGCGACGATAAAAAGAGTTGACCGCTGTTTCGTGCGGAACCTCAACCTCTCCGTCCGAGATGTCGCAAAGAAGCTGGAAGTGGCGCCTTCCACCTTAGATAGAGCTAAAAAACGAACTGGACTGTTGACCTACAAGAAAGTGGTGACTACAAACCGCGACGATAAACAAAACACGTCGACCAAAGTATGATATCGAAAGTTGTACACGACTATTCTGACGGAGTTTGATTGCGTGGTACAGGACGATGAAACTTAAGTCAAGGCAGACTTTAAACAGCTCCCTGGACAAGAATTTTATACGGCAACCGGACGGCAGATATTTTCAGTCGGTGTTTCCCTGAAGGAGGTCACCATCGAAACACACTTTGGCCACCATACGCCTCTCTGCCAACAATTACAGGTTGATGAACTTACACAGGCTTTCATAACTTGACAATCTGCGAGGGTCTTGCCAACGAAGATGTCGCAAAGCAGAGCGTTTAAATCTTCGCTGAACGGTTTCGATCCTCTGGATTGAATTTTGGAAGCAAGTGGATCAAACGACGGCACAGTACTACAGAAAATGACGAACCAAAGAGCAGTATAGTGCCTTCAGATAGTGAACGTCTTTGAAGTTTTTTGCGAAGCGGAACATGAATCCTATCTGCGAGGCGTCAGAAACGATATACGCAATGTGGTTCTCAAATGACAATTTGATGTCTATCATAACTCCCAGATCCTTGACTGTTGTTTCACGTTTCAAGCGCGTTCCTCGAGGGATGTAGTCGTGGAGATACATTGCACGTTTTCGGCCAAAGGAGTCGCAGCATTTGGATACATTTAAGGACATTCTGTTGATGCGGCACCAGTCGTCGAACTCTTGTAGATCTTGCTGAAGAAAACGGGCGTCTTCTGGATATTTAATGACACAGTACAGTCTTAGGTCGTCCGCGTATGATAATTTCAGGCATCTGAGGTCCAAGTTCACGTCGTTCATATATAACAGGAAAAGGAATGGGCCAAGGTGGCTGCCTTGCGGAACACTGGATGGTACTGAAAAGCTGGACAAGGCATAATCTGAAATCTTCACAGACATAGTTCTACCAATCAGGTATGAGCGGAACTAGTTCAACAATTGATCGTGAACCCCCATTTGGTTGTATTTGGAAATTGTTATCTGATGGTTCATTTTATCAAAGGCCGCAGAGAGATGTATATGACTGATATGATATGATATATTATATGAGGTGTATATGACGTCTACTTGAACACCGCGTTCCATTTCACGGATGATGAACGATGTAAATACGGTAAGGTTGGTTGCCTTCGAGCGTTTGGGTATAAAACCATGTTGGTCAGGAGAAATGGTCTGTTAAAAGTTATGGACCAGTTTTTGGAGACCAATTAGTGCAAATAGCTTGGATACAGCAGTTAGTGCAGCAATTCCACGATAGTTGGCGACAGATCGTTTGCATCCAAATACACAAAATTGGGAAAACAAACGACTCTTTCGAGCATTCATGAAACACACCAAGTTAATGACAAATTGAAGACCGTAGCCAGGGGCGCAGCGAGTGTTTTAAGGCAACGCTTCAGGACAATTGAAGGAATACTATCAGGCCCGCATCCAGTTGATCCGCTTCCCGGCTGAAATCACCATATCACTATGGACAGTGAATGAAGAGCCAAATAAAGATAAGCGGGGAACATTGCTGGTAGCAGCTTTGAGACCGTCACCATCCAGACCACGCTGATAAACAGAGTCCCGGTTTTAGTGGATATCGCCACCCAAAGATGTTCCCCCGTTGAATCTTCGGGAGGCTTCAAAAGTCGAAATCTGAATTTTAAACGCATAGCAAGAAGAACTCCACCAGCAGATTTCTTGTTGCTATTAAGCGACGGTCGTTCTAGCTGGTAGACATAATACGTGTCGTTGAACAGTTGCTTCGTGTTGATATGTGTGTTGATATTAAACCAGGTTTCGGTGAAGGCCTAAACACCGTAGCACGCGTCACTGCATGCCAAGTGGAACTGTTGATACCATCTACGTTCTGGTAGCAAAGAAGAGCTTTCAATGAAAGGTGAGAAGATTTGGCAGGCAGCATCAGTTTGAGCAACGTCATAAGACGTATAGGATACTTGCCATAGTTGGTAGCTTGGACAGCCATGTCCACATCACTAGACCCAGGGCCTGGATGACTTTGACGGCTGGAACTAGCAAATAGAACATCATTGAAACCGTCAGTGGGCACAGCTAAGCAAGGATGGTCCAGGGCTTCCATACTGCTTTGCGACGTGCGTCCCAGACCGGTTGAATTTACGGTCGATGTATGTTGATGACGAGCTTAGGTGAGATGACAGGTATGAAGCGAATTGGCAGGCGTTGATAACGGTGGTCTATTGGAAGCATCAGCAGAAGAAAGAAGGCTGGAATCGGAAGATTTATCAGGACGAGTACGCTCTACAAATTATGGGTACTTGTCTGAATTCACAGCTTGGAGAACCTCTTTGTCAGAAGCGACATTAGCACCTCGACGACTACGATGAACGACGATAGCAAAAGCCGGGTCTAAGAAGAGGTCTTCATGGTACTGTTTACTGCGCGTCACGGTTTAGTTATTCCTTCTTTACGGCGCTATCTCCCGACGCCGACTGAACAGTTCGGGACGTACAGTTTCCAAGCAAAGCAAAAGTCGGAGTTTGGGAAGGTTTCCAAAAAAATTGCGGCTGATCCTTAAAATCCCGGAAACAATTGATGAGAGAGCTTTTTCCTTCAGATCTGCACTTAGTCCAATTCTGAAGGAGATGAAAGACATAGAGCTGACGTCCTTTCCGTTGGCTATTAGTCTTAAAACCTCCCCGTAGTCGGTTCCAAGGCGAAGCGTTGCACTCTCCTGCTTGACCGTTACATCACGAGAAATGCGTGACCTGTACAGCCAAACGTTTCGGCTCGAAGCTTGATTTGCGTCAAATTTCTGCCAAATTGTTGATTCTATTGATATCAAAGCTGTTTTGAAACCAGCCGGGAGAGGTCATACGCCCACTGATATCATTATCTCCAATCAGCTCAACCAATGGCAATGTTTTGCGATAGAGCTAAATTTGATGAGCTAGATCTTTATGTTTGAGGGAAATCTCGAGAAGTTCTTTGGGAAAACTCAGCAAAATTTTCAAGAAGAATCATCGAGCCTTTAGGAAATATTTAGGAAAATTTCGGGACAATATTTAGAAATGTTTTGGGAAGCCGTACAAAGTCTCTTCAGCAGATTTTACAAGACATTTGAAATAAAAAAAGAGGATATTTTATTAAGTGGACTTGAATTGAGAGTATTTTTCTTTTGTTCATATCACTTTTTGGGAAGACTACCGAGGTTTCTTTAAAGACTTTTGGAGGTTTCACAGTTGATCTGGATGATTGAGTAAGTCTCTTGGAGAAACACGAGAAGTCCTTCAAGAAATATGGGGAAACGTTTTGAGATGACAGAGCAAGAATTTTGAGAAGACTCATTTAGAACGGGCTTGAAATGAGTTTTGGAAAGACTCAGGACGTTTTATGGAAAGACTCAAAAAATCTTCTGGGAAGACTTCTGGAGAAAGTTGCTTAATGTTTTTGAGATACTTAGAAAGTCATCTAGGCAGTCCATTGGCGCAATCAGGTTTTGGTTTGAAGGGGGAGGTGAAGAGGGTTATTTAAAAAAAGCAAGCAGATATTCGTATATACAAAGGCTCTAAAGCTCGATTCAAAGTAAATCTGGACGCACGGCTTAATACACCACCGCGTCTCTGGTGGTTGGAACAAAAAATGTTTGGCAGGCATTTGTTGATGTTTGATTGACGAAGCAACTGGCGGCCGAGGTGGCAGATATGATCGACAGCATCGCTCGAAACTGACGGATCATGGAACTTGAAAAAAGTAAACTAATTGTGCACAAACATCTAGAGTATTTTTCGTGGTCTGCCTCAAAAATAGCAAAAGTGTTAAAATTCCAAAAGTCAACGGTTTGTCTGTAATCATACGTTACAAGGATTCACTTAGTGTGGATAGAGCACGGCGCATTTATCATAAAGGTGGCACTAGGGACAAAGAGCTGAGGAGAAAGGTGTTGAGGTACGTGAAAGGCAACCCAGTTGTCTTCATACGTGATTTGGCAAAGAAATACGATTCTATCTTTTCCACCGCTCGTAACATCCTTTCAAGAGAATGATATAAGTTTTGTGCCAGTAAACATCTTAATCGCTCCCTGAAACAAAATAAAGTGGCCAAAAAGCGAGCACAATTACTATACACACGAGTTTTGACGAAATTTAATGGCTGTATTTTAATGGATGACGAAACAAATGTCAAAATAAATTTTATACAAATCTTCGGACAAAAATTTTAGCTGAGAACTGGTCGTGAGGATATTCCTTCCCTTATCAATTTGTTTTTGCTGATAACTTTGTTCGGAAACTTATGATTTGGCAAAGAGCCTGCAGTTGTGGCCTTAAAACCAAGGTTTTCATCACATCTCACACAATGACGTCGAATGTTCACATAAAAGAGTGTCTAAAAAAGCGGATTTTACCCTTCATTCGGCAATACAAGACCAACGTTATGTTTTCGCTGGATCTAGTCAGCTGCCACTACTCTAAGGAGGTTTTAGATAGGTATTCTTCAAAAAATGTTAACTTCGTCGCCAAAGAGATTAATCCTCCAAATTGCCTTGAGTTCAGACCGATCGAACAATATTGGGCAATTGTCACTCGAAAACTTCGAGAGGATGCGGAGAGGAAGAAGTGACAAATGCACGACAAATGCGTTTAAAGTGGGATAAGTTCGCCGGTACAGGGTGCCGTACGGCAGCGCCCGTGCAGACTGGCGATGGCAAACAATGAGGATCCTAGCTCTTTGTTGCTTTGAATCCATCCCAAAGCATGCAATCAGTTGGAAATGGCTTAGCATTAATCTGTCAAAAAGAGTAATTTTACCTTTCACTAGGAAAAGGAAGTTAAGTCTAAAATCTTTTCAGCTAGGAGGATTGGAAATCTATCTTAGTGAACAGGTGAAGTACCTAGGAGTGATACTAGATGTCAAACTGAACTGGCTCATGGTGATTGTGTGATCGGCAAGGCAACCAGCACTTGCTGGATATGCTCAAAGACATTTGGAAGAAAATGGGGTCTAAGACCACATATGATAATGTGGATTTATAGATCCATAATTTGTCCAAACTTAACTTAAGCTTCGCCTGTGTGGTGGCCAAGAACGAAAAAGGCTATTGCACAGAAAAAGCTGACGAAACTTCAACGATTGGTGTCTATTGCTATAACGGGAGCGATGCGCAGCACTCCATCAACATCGTTTGATGTAATTCTTAATCTGCTGCCTTTACACGAATACGTGCAATTAGAAGCGGAAAAAATTATGCTTAGACTCAAACGCTTGACAACTTTCAGGTCTGATGACTAAGTCAGTCACCTGAGCATTTTACAAAACTTTCGAAATGGGCCAGTGATGTATATGCATGGAGACTGTATGAATCCTGTGGAAAACTATGACATCCCTTACAACATATCCCAAGTAACATTGCCAAAACGATCTTTATTAAGTTTTACTAAAGTTTTATGAAAGCAACTAGAAATCAATTGGTTTCTATGGCAGCAAGAGATGCCAATAGGTTTCAAATTTTAATCAGGTTTATAAGAACCTACACAGCTTCTTTACATCGATCTTAAAACCTTGACTTCTAAAATTCCTTTTTCTCCTATCAAAGGTTTT
Source organism: Aedes japonicus (assembly GCA_034211315.2). Lineage (NCBI taxonomy): Eukaryota > Metazoa > Arthropoda > Insecta > Diptera > Culicidae > Aedes > Aedes japonicus. Next base: position 16,780 of record JASCZW010011949.1, read on the forward strand.
ATTTTGTCTTTGTAAACTCACAAAATAATGTTTTGAAATGCTGTTTTAGGACTCATTTATATTATCTTATTATGGTCAGTTGAAAAAGCATTTTAAAACCATTTTACTGCCAGTAAATGCATTAAACGGCTAATTAGCGTTGAGAAAGCTACCAAGCGACGAGATAGTTTCATAGTAGCCATTGCTAAGACAAATTGGCTTTTTGACAAAACACTGTGGCTTCTTGCAATCGCCATATTGAAATATATGAAATAAATTGAAATGTGAAAAATAATACACCAAATTTTCAATGTAATACAATTGAACTGTAGATCTACGACAAATTTCGGTATTCGTTTAGATAACCTTATTGAATTCCATCAATTTTCAAAAGTTTCTTGATTAATTTATCGAATATATTTCTTTCAATTTTGTTTTTGTTGCTGTAAACTCGCATAATTTCCGAGGCGCATTAATTTTCAGCTCTTATCGTGCCAATATTCACCATAAAATTAAATGCGCATATGATTACGATGATGCGCATGATACGCTATTTAAAACTCAATTTGTTTCATATATTTTACTATCAAACATGATTTCCCGCAACACTTGAGCTTCTTTTTAGCCATTATTTACTGTTGTATGAATCAGAAGAGCAGAGAATCGAACAAATCAGAAAAACAAAAACCAACCACGATATCGCCGTGAAGTTTGACAAATGTGGCCATTCGGCCCTGTACTGGTTTTGATGGCGGCCAATAGGTTTTATGATGGTTTTCAAGTGGTCATAACATCTTTCACTAGAACATTTTCAAAATCTTTATGGTCTTGGAAAGGTTTTATTAATTTGTTTTCTAAACCGTCTATAGAGTGGGCCACTTTGTACATAATTCGGCTTTAAAGATGCATAGAGGAGGTGTTAGAGGACAAAACAGTTTTGAAAGTAGTTTCATCAACAAAGCCGGGAGGAGTGCTATACGGCTGGAATAGAACTTAAATTGTTACTTAGGATGTGAGATGTCACGTATAGATTGGGAAGTCGGAGGTCCCAAGATTCGTCATGGCTCCATAAAATTCTTCGCAAATGGCTCAAAAATTGGAAAGAAAGCGGGAGCAGAAATCTGCGGCCCTGGGGTACGAATTCTGAGTGGCGATGGGAAACTATCCAACGGTTTTCCAAGCGGATATTTTTGCTATAATAAAATGTGTTAACGTTTATCTGAAGAGGAAATATAGACATGCTCATATTTGTATTTTCACAGACAGCCAAGTGGCACTCAAAGCGTTGAGTAGTTATGAGTGTACAGGGTGTCTCACAATAGGTATCACCTTAACAAAATGGAGTTACAGCAAAACAAATCAACCAAATCATAGCGTTTATTTTTCATTTGAAAGATACTTGTTATAGAATTAAACCATATTGATTCAATTAGAATCTCTTACCATTTTCCTTGATAACCCATCGCAGATGGCACGCACGATTTCCTGAGAAATTTGATCCCAAATATCAACCAAATGCTTTTTGAATCGATCTGACGTAAGCCCTTCTGATGGGCCTATATTTTGAAGCAAATAACCCAAAACAAAGTAGTCAAGTGGGTTGAGATCCGGTGAAGATACGGACCATTCTTCGCTTGTGATGAAATCGGCCAAATTTTCCGTGCACCACGCTAGCGTCTTCTTTGCCTTGTGAGCTGCAGTGTTGAAGCATGAGGAAGCAGATGGTTGTTCAAAACCTGCTCGATGTAATATTCAGTGTTGATTTTTACGTTAGGTTCTATGAAAAGAAGACGAAGCTCTCTTTTTTGTGAAACGGTGTCCCATACCATGATTTTTGATACATTCTGATAGCGTTCTACAGCTAGTTTACCTCTTGGAAAATTTGCAAGGCTTTTGCCAAACACACGATCGTTTAGTTAATTATGGCTGTCCTGAAGGAAGAAGAACTTTTCATCCGAAAATAAAATCTCGCAGTCACCGTGCCGAACAAAAAGATTTCTGCTTCTTTGTACCCTAGTTGACGCTCCGTCAACCCGTGAACCCGTTGTATCTTGCACGGCTTGCATTTTAAATCATGTCTGTGGAGCCTGTGCATTGAAGCAGGGGACATTTGAAATTGTTTGCTCAATACACGACCAGATATAGCTGGATTACGTCTTATTCGCTCCCTCACAAATTTGATCATTTTCTTTGTTCTGGCAGTTTGTCTGGCACCTTCTTTGTGTTGTAAAAGGACATTTCCTGTTTCCTTGAACTGTTACAAGGTACAAACAAAAAACAAAACGGGTACTCACTCCGAACTGCTTAAGACTATTGGATAGCTGACACGGTCTAACTTTTGCAAATGTAATTTTAATACATGCCCCTGTATGGCATCCATGGTAGCTGATAGATATAAACAATCGGAATTGTTTATATATCTTCAGCGATAATCTGTCAAAAGAATACACATAAAACGGGTATAATCCATTCCGCTGTTAAAATTACCCAGTTGAAATAAACCAAGACTGAAAAAAGGTGACACCTATTGTGAGACACACTGTACATCAAAACTTGTCTGGGCATGCATGCATCCACTGCGAAAGATGTTCCAAGAAAACTCCGTAAATTTATTCTGGGTTCCGGGACACTGTGGCATTGAAGGTAATGAACGGACAGATGAGCTTGCCCAACAAAGTTCAAATTCACAGTTTATTGGCACAGACCCATTCTGCGGTATATTATACTGTGCCATGTAAATAGAACTGAAATCTTGGGAAGAACAAAGGGTGATGACCATTTGGTTGGTTACCACAAAGTGTGTTCAATCGAAAAGGTATATAATTCCAAATGTTACAATTAGTAAAAAGCATCTGGAGCTCAATAAGAGAGTTCTTTGTACCTATACTGGCCTAGTAACCGGACATAACCCGAGTATATATCATCTGAAAAACATTGGCCTGGTTCAGAATGATATCTGCAGTTTCTGTAACATGGAACGTGAAGCCTCGGAACATCTGCTCTGCAGTTGCGATGCTTTGTACAAGAGCAGACTCAAATTTCTGTACAGTGTCTATATGCAACCTAAAAAAATTTTGACTGCAAATCCTGGAAAGGTGGTGGGTTTTATAAACTCAATTTTGCCTGACTGGGAGACGCGTCTTAGGCTGGTCACTTGACAAATGGTGATCGAGCTTTAAGATGCCAATAATAATAGTAAGTGATCTTATCTATTCATAACATTTCCAACAATATTTTAATCGTGTCCTGGTGATTTATTTGGTTGCTATGAATATGTACACTCACCCCACAATTGTGAATCACCCACAATTTATGAATCAGCTGACTTTGAAAGAGAAATTCAAAAGCAAAACTGTAACCAACCTCCAAAAACATATTTTCCCCAATTTGTTTAACTTTTCCCTTAATGATTGCGATGATTTTTACTATAATGCATGTTTTCTTGATTCTGGAATTGACAAAAAACATTAGTACGTATCGCTTGTAGTCAGTATCGCTGTTGTATTCGGTGCGCCCATAGTACGCGTGCTCGTGGTCGGTAAAAGGAAAACGAATTTTAATAGCTGCATTGCTATCCTCGGGAAGAAATACTACTTCGACAACAAATAAAGGGATAATAAACAATTTTTCAACAAAAACCTAGTTTATTATTATGATAACTTGCAGATTTTCGGGTGAAATACGTGATTCATAAATAGTGGGAAGAAAAGCAATGCGTCACAATTTATGAATCAAGTACTCCTCGACATTTCAGATCGAAAAAAAAGCCAAACCGGAGAATAAATCACACCGTATAGACGTGTCCAAGGCATTCCTGCAGTAGAATGAAGCCCAGAGGTTGTGCATAAGCAATATGATCCGGAAGCCATGGAACGTGCGGTTATTCTGGCTCAAAAATCGAAGAACGTGCGTAGGGCAGCGAAGACGTTTAATGTGCCGAACTCAACACTGATGCGGCGGATCAAGAATGGGCAAGGGAAAAAACCAGGACCAAAAACAACGCTGACTCCGGAAGAAGAGACCCGTATTGAAAACTGGATTCTGTACATGGCCAAAGCGGGCTTCCCCATCAGTGCAACTGATTTAACGCAAACGGTTGAAGAATACACCAAGAAAATTAGAAAAACATATCCGATTCCTGCATCATTTCCAAGTAAAGTATTTAACATATTCCTTTTAAATTTAGTTATAAATATAAGTACTTTCCATGTCAAAATTATCGTAGGTAAAAACTGAGTGTCAACGGTTCTTGGAAAGACACTCTAACATACAGAGGAAATACGTTACGAAACTTGTCGAAAGCTGGAGCCAAGGTTACAGAACAGCATCTTCGAAATTGGTTCTCGGGAGTGGAAGCAACTCTGGCAGAAGAGAACGTCGAATTATCCATTTTTAACCAACCTCAGAGAATCCTGAATATCGACGAATCAGGTTTCCAGCTAGTCCCAAAAGAATATAAAGAACTTCCGAAAGAATATAAAGAAGTTTCCGGTGATCATATTCGTTGACGGACACAATAGCCATATCGGCATACAACTAGCTGAGTTTTGCGTGAAGAATCGTCTCATACTGATCTCCCTGTATCCGAATTCTACACGGATTTTGCAACCTTTGGACCGACTTTTTTTTTGGCCGTTCAAGAAAATCTGGTCCTGAGGCAGCATCTTTTAGCCAACAGTAACACCAGAGTTACAAAGGCTAATTTTGGAAGACTCCCTAAAACCGCTATCGATAACTTTACGAATTCCAAGGAGTGCCTCAAAAAGGCGTTTAAAATTAGTGGGCTTTCTCCTTGGAATGTCAACAAAATCGACTTCCAGCCTAACGAGGGCAGGAAGAAGGAGGCAAGAGCACGTACTCTCTGGTTGCAACAAGTGGTAGATGGCTGCAGTGACAAGTGATAAGAAGGAGTCGGAAAAGATACGAGAGGAAATGGATAAGAAAGCTCGCATTGCCAAGCGGAAGTTGACTAAACAGCAGAAAGAAGAGCAGAAGGAACAACAGAAACGAGAAAGGATTGAGAAAACGAAGCAAAGAGATCAAGAGAAAGAATTGGAGAAGGCAGGAAAGGAAAATGCTAGGAAATCAAGAAAAGAAAGACAGCTCCAGATGAAGCGTGAAAAACTCCAATGCGAACCAACTGCTAAGAGAAAGAGCAATACAAAGCTGCAAATTTAATTAGGTAGGTTTAATGTACCTTTTCTTAAAATCTACCTGGAAATATATAAATATATATATATACTAGCTGAACCCAGTGCGAGCGCTGCTACGCTTGCAACTAAATGAATAGAAAATTAAATAAAACTGGTGCGTTTATGGTCGTTTTTAGAAATATGTTTTGTTAAAATATTTTCGTTTGCTAATTTGTCCTTCCCTACCCCAAAACTACTGTATACAAATTTTCACCCCGATTGGTTCAATATTTGTTTCATTTGTGTGAAAGCCCCACCCTTTTCCAAAGGAGGGGAGGGGTCTCGAATCACCATAGAGAAAAAATCTGCCTCCCATATGCCATATTTGGTTTGATTTACTTGAATGGTGCTCGAGTTGTGCAGAAATTTATGCTTCATTTAGTATCAGAGCCTCCCTTCTAGAAAGGAGTGGGGTCTCAAACTGCCATAGAAACATTTCTTTCCTCCAAAAAACCCCACATGCCAAATATGGTTCCATTTGCTTGATTAGTTTTTGAGTTTTGCAGAAACTTCTGTTTCATTTGTATTAGAGCTTCTTCCTTCAGAAAGAGGAGGATCTCAAACCACTATATAAACATTTTTTGCCTTTAAAAACTTTTCGAGTTATGTCGAAATGAGTGTTTCATTTATATGGGAGCCCCCCTTTCCAGAGAAGGGGAAATATTATTATTACTTTTATACCAAGCAACGTTTTTTTATGAAACGTTCGAAAATAGCGCATTTTTTGTAATTTCTTTGAATAAATAAGATAAAAAAATATTGATTCAAAAATCGTGTTCAATCTGATTAACATTTGTGGATAGGTACTCTCCTGATTCATAAATTGTGGTTCTGCACATCTTTCAAAAATTACAAAAATTACTCGTTTACTGTTGCATTCAACTGGACAAGCGATATTTTATCTGAAAGTACATACCAAACTAAACATATTACTTCGAATTGCATGCAAATACATGCTTTCCTTAATTTATAATGAATTTTTCAATTTTGCTCAAAGCGTTACTTGATTCACATTTGTGGGGTGAGTGTACCCACCATAACATCAGTTCAATAAAATATTCACAGGCACTCTCTGGGTCCCCTCTTCAACACGCCATTGAAATCGAGATTGAAATTGACAGCTGCTGAAATTTGGTTTGGATTATTATTTTGACAAGCATTCTGCCGTGTACCGGGTGCACAAGTGGACGATATGCCACTGGTAAACGTTAGTCTTTACCATCGTTCAAACTAACCACTACAATTATAAAACCCATTCTGAATGAAATTGGAGTGCTCGACACTATTGGATCATTTTGTTATCGTATGTTATTATTTTTTAAATACCATTTTCGACATTTCTTCTTAATATAATGAAAAACTATGATCGTTCTGAGCAAGAAATTCTCCTCTATTCCAAAAGTGATTTTAAGATTTTAACATGATAATTTACAACAAATTTAGAAAATAATTCAATTAATTTACTCACATTGGAAGATCGTTAGCAACATGAACTCAACGATTTTAAAACTTGTTTAAATTCTGATATCCAACATGTATGTTCTTGTGTTTTTTCTTTTGATATTTTTGCTGTTTATTTAGCTTAATATGTTATAAATATTCACTGTACAAAGTATGATAATCAGGTTTCAACTCAGTATAAACGTTCACGTCGGTTGAAACGCCTACAATAAAAAAATCAAGCTTATCATTCAAAGAAAATTAAAATTAAAAATAAAGTATCCATGAATCCAACTGATGCCGTAGCACTTGTCGCTTGAATGGGGAGAGGCAGAAAAATGCCAGAAAGCCCCATAGCATCGGCAAAATGTCATTTCCATGGAACTCGAAAGTTTAGCACAATGTAGTTCGGAGTGTCTGAAAAATTCACGCCCAGCTCGAACACTCATCACCGATGCTGGAGAAGCTTGGGATCAATTGCCAATGATTGCGGTCGTCGCCTGGCAACCGGTAACATTATCCTTCCACAAATGAGCAACATTCAATCGATTGAAACGAGCCCTCCAGGGAATGGAAAATTTCCAACGCATTCGGAAATGATGAACGAAAGGCATCAGAATAGTCATCATGTGGGACAGTTACCATTTCGTTTCGTCCCACCAGCAACAGCGGTTGTTCTCAATTGAATAGTATCTATATCGCCGACAATTTGATTGTCCATATTTTCGTTTCCACCCTAGAGCAAAGTGAGGTTCACGGAAATCCGGGAAAAATTCACAAAAAAAAATCAATCAGTCCACTGCTGGAGCCGAACGTGGGCTGGTGTCGATATAAAAATGTGTGGCATGCGTGCCGCAGCGTATCTGTTGCGGGTTTCTAACAAAGTGAGAGGTGTACATATCGGCAGCTCAGCATCCCACACTTCCGATTCTTCGCATTATTCTGTGCAAACTGAATGCCATCATACAATATCGCCTTCCCACCTGAGTTACACCTACTCGATCTTCGACGCCACATTTATTTGGGGTTTCGTTATCTGCTTCTTCTTTGACAATGTTGGTGTTACGTGTCTCTAGCGAGGCTACCGGCGCTTAACTGTTTGTTATTGACGAATTAACACTGCTCTTATAAAAGAACTGAAGTCAATTTTTGCAACTGTTTGATTATGTGGCAGTCACTGTGATAATGATGGTCTGTACGCTATTTAGGTAGGCTTTCTATCATGAAGGTTTTAGCACGAAAAAATCCGGATACATCATAGACGATTGCACCTGTTCATTCGTTGTGTCATAAAGGCTGAACTTTTCATTAAAAGTTCTTTAAGGAGTGTATCGAAAATAAGCTATCCACAAACTTTCTATCAAATTATGTTGAAAACCGATATTTTATTCATTCAAAAATTTGATCCTTTATTGTACGAGGTTACACTTGAACATAATCAAGACCGGATGAAATTTAAGTTATTCCTTCACGAATTTTCGAACTTTGCATCGAATGCTCTTCATCAAGTTCCGGACAAGTGTTGCATCGCATTTTTCGGACGCTTGAGCCCAAATTTTTTTTTGAACTCCTGCATGTTCCCAGCTGCTTTACCAATCTTCTTGAAGACCCTCTTCACGATTGCCCAGTAACGTTCGATGGGTCGAAGCTGAGGGCAATTTGGTGGATTGATATTTTTCTCAACGAAATCTATACCCTTTTCGGCAAGCCAATTGAGAGTGGTTTTGGCATAGTGAGCCGACGGTAAATCCGGTCAAAACAGTGGAGGTGTACTATGCTTCTTATATAAAGGCAACAATCTCTTCTGGAGACACTCAGATCGATAGATTTCCGCATTTATAGTTCCGGTAGTGTAAAAAATGGTTGACTTCAAACCACAGGAACATATTGCTTGCCATACCAGTACTTTTCGACCGAATTTCTCCACTTGAATCGACCTGTCCGCATCGCTCACATCGTCCCCAACGACGACAGTAAAGTATTGTGGACCTGGAAAGGGTTTTGAGTCCTCCTTTACATAGGTCTCATCGTCCATCAAAACGCATGCATCCGGACGCTGCAAAAGACGCGAATACAATTTCCGGGCCCTTGTTGCTGCTCGCTTCTTCTGTTCTGCACTTTGTTTCGAGATTTTCTGGTTCTTGTAGGTCTTCAGGTGGTTTCGCCTCTTGATACGCTGGATCATTCCGACACTCGTTCCTACTTTTTTGCCCAAATCACGTATTGACATTGATTTGTTCTTCATGATTAGAGATACCACTTTCTGCTCCAGTTTTTGGTTGGAAGAACCGGGTTTTCTACCTCTTCCTGGTAGCTCATCCAAAGAATAGTGTTCCCCAAACTTATTAATGATGGTTTTAACACTCGCATGATGAATTCCAAACCGCTTCGCCAATTTTCACATTGTAATACCCTTCTCACTTAGCCATGTGCCCAGAACCTTAATTTTCACTTCCTTTTCAAAACGCGACATTTTGAAAACGCAGAATTTGAACCGCACAAACAAGTAAACAAAAAAAGTTGACTGTCAAGGGCACAGCATGCAGTGTTCAGAGCATAAAAACCATCACAAATACATGCGTACAACGCAAATGTATGTGGATAGCTTATATTCGATACACTCCTTAGTTTAATAGTAGTTTATAAATAAATTACACAAAGAAGATTTTTCAGCACGAATAGTTCATAATATTATCATAGATAAAGTTATGATTTTATACTTACGAGTGATTACGATGATGTTTATTCCACTTAAGGTAGGTGCGGCTTAAGGCCAGGTTTTCATTCAAATGAAGTAAAAATTGGCAAAGTTTTGAATTATTATTTTGAGGCAAAGTCTTCCCAAAAAAATTGTTTTTCGATTGATATAGTTTTGGTTTTATTTCATACATTTTTTACAAATGTTACTTGAACTACATGCTAGTTCTCTATTTGCGTCCATTGTAGCTGCTTCACACGTTTGCTGGAATCAAAAATCGTTTTCATTTGTCGATTTTGCTTTAAAGTTGGCGGGGTCTGACGTAGCCGCAACTTGAATAGCTTTAAAATTGAAAATTGGGTGCTAAAGGTTGTTCCGATCAATTTTTTTCCAAACAGATATGTGTTTGAGTCGATCAATGTTTTTTTAATAAGTCAAATTCTTTTTCTTTTTCGAGTTCAGTTAATACAGAATACAGTATAAATATTAAGCTAAGCTTCCTTTTGTTTTTTAATTATTTATTTTCCGTCGGCCTATTTCCTTACATGGTGACAATCACCGACGCTAGGGCCACGACTCCACCACCTGGACCCTACCTAACGACTCATGACTATGAGCCGGGACCAACGGGTTCACTTCCCTTCCGTAGGAAGACGAGACCAGATTTTTCCGTCTCAGAAAAACCACCGACGTCAACTGGGATTGAACCCAGACCCATTGGGGTGCCAGTAGCAGTCACGCTTACCACTACACCACCGAAGCCGACAAAGCTTTTTTTTTTACCAAATGTGAATTGTCTTTCGTCTTACACCTTTCGTTTAACACCTGTCGGGTCTTTTGTTTAATACCTGCCATAAGATTTTGTACAGTCTTCTTGTCCACTTTATTCGCCTCAGAACGCCAGTTTGCCTTGAACTGTTTCTCACGCACAACAGCTTTTTGGGTCTTCTTAAGGTTCCGCTTGACGATGGCCCAATATTGTTCGATTGGGCGGAGCTCTGGCGTGTTGGGAGGGTTCATGTCCTTGGGCACTTGAATGTTGTGGACAGCATACCACTCCATGGCCTTTTTTTTACGTAATGGCAACATGCCAAATCTGGCCAAAATAGAACGGAACAATTGTGTCGCTTTAGGAAAGGCAGTAAACTTTTTTGTAGGCACTCTCTCAGATACATTTCTTGGTTGTCGGTTCCGGTTGTAATATAAACGTTGCTCTTCAAGCCACAGGTACAGATAGCCTGCCACATCACATATTTCTTCGCGGACTTTGAAAGTTCAAAGTGCTTGAAAATATCTGCCATCATTTCCCGTCCGGTTGCCGTATGAAATCCAGGCAGCTATTTAAAGTCCGCCCTTGACCTCCGGCTTTCGATCTCCCCTCTCCCGATCCAGGTTTCCTCGCAGTCAACAAAAGTTCACGGAACACTTTTAATACGCTGGTAACAGTTGGTTTAGCCACATTCAACAATTTCGCCAACTTGACGTAAGAGTAGTTTGGATTTTCGCGATGCACGTGGAAAATTTTGAAAGAACGATGAAAGGATATGCGTCAAGTTTTAATCGTCCAAATTTTAATTGAAACACCCTTTATATAAGTTATCGCATTGCTAATCAAAGGAAAGATAACCAAAAATCACATTCAAAATCACTTTGATTCCAATAGTAAAACTAACTGTCAAGAACATTACCCTTACTTTCCAAAATTCCTCTGCCAAAATACATAAAAATACTTCTTAATTGGAAAATATTTTTGTAGAAATCTCTCCAGCAAATTCTGCCGAAATTTGTGGAGCAAACGCTTGAGAAACTTTGAAACAAAGACTCCTTCAGCGGATTGCTTGAGAAAAATATTGAAATTAATTCTGGAGAACAAAATTAACGAATTCTTGCAGACATCCAAGACAAATTAAAAAAAAAATCTCACGGATTTTAAAAATTTAGAATTATATATATGAGATTATGGAATTCATGTTGTAACCGTTCGCAAATTTCTTTGAGGTTTCTAAAGAAACTTTGGTGGCTTAAGCACCACTCTCGCGTACAAGAGACCACCAGTCTGTTGATTTGCCCGACTGCTTTGAGATCGTTCCTGAAGGGAAAATACTCGAACGGTTGCTGACCGAATGCCTTAGACCCACTTGCTGAATTTTACGAAAGTCCAAATTATATTTCTTTACCCCGCATTACCCTCGCGTTTACTTAAGCTCGCTCTACTGAAACGCAATCGCTTAAAGAGGATTAGAAGTCTGAAAGGGCAATTTATCTACGAAAACAACGGAAACGCAAGAGAGAACAGTAGGTTCATACGGATTGCTGTAAAAGAAATCAATTGGCTCTCAGATCTTCTAATTCAATTCTTTATTTCACAAACTAATGCATTCGAGTTGGACAGGATTTTGTACTAACTTACAATGGGAAACTATTCATGGCCATGATAAAAATGTTTCCACGTACCTGCGCAGGATTTTGTAGCGATGGCTGGAGTTCGGCGGCGTGCTGAAGACGGAGGGTTTTCCGGCGGTAGCCGAAACGTTTTCTCCCCGGTGTGGTGTTGGGGACGACCGTGATTCGTTCGACCGTGCTGACGTCGTAGATATCCTGATGTTGAGTGAACGGCGGGTTACCAGTGGGCGGTCACTTTTCCCCAAGCTGACAGCGTGCAATGGCCGAATTGAAGGAGCGAAGGTAGTGGCAACTGGACGGAAGGCTTCCGATTTGTAATTGTCGAGAGCTTCCGGAATAACCGTTCCCTCAAATTACCGGCCCGGCTTGGCTTCACGTACCTTTTCGGTTGACTAAGCGGGAACTAAAAACGAACTACTAACTCTCGGTTCGGGTTTGGTCCTACGTACGATAATTGGCGATGTACGGGGCCGTGCTCTCGGAACCTAACCACCGGGGATTGTAGCGTAATGGTGGTTTCTACGACAGGTTTGGCGACTGTCGGGTTAGTTTCGCTCGACTAACTTGCGAACTGCACTCTCCTCCGTTTGGTTACCTCGAAAGGCAGGCTTTAGCGGACACACGAGCTTAATTGGTCGGAGAAATAATCAGGAGCCGCAATTTGACTCTGCTGGTCGTTTCTAAATTGTCCTCTCGTACAAAAAAGCGCCTTAGCGCTAGAAGTCCAACACGAATGACGAACATTAGTTTGACATTCTACTATTATTCTGTATGTATGATGTATGATATGTACTACCACCCATTGTAGCACGGAAACAAAGTCCGACAGCAGTGAGCTCTCCTCGCTGTTAGACTTGATCAAGCTTTAATAACCACTGATTATCCTAATCATGCCATTGTATGAAGGGCCAAAAAGGGGTTGGGTGGATCGATATGCAACATCACCTATACATATCCACAGGGATATAAAGAATCTCCTTCCAACAACAAGATTGAACAATTGGTCAAAAGAGCAAGCTATCTAACATGAGGATGCCCCAATGGGCGGGGAGAAGAGCCCGCCCTCTATTCTCACAAACTGTTAGCAATGGGGAGTTGGCATTTCCACTCTCCCATCCAGAGTGCTTCAATCGGGTGCCCTGATGGTCCCTCCCATTCCCATGAAATATTTATATAATAGTGTATATATTTATGTAAATGAAAAATACTGCAATCATTCGGTATCTATTATTTATGATCTCTTTCGGTGGATCCTGAAATATAAGAAATGTTGTAAAGTGTTAAAGTGGAGAGTTCTGTGTTTTCACGCTTAAGAATGTTTTCGTTCGTTTTCACGCGATAGCAGCAATTTCCCAAAATCTGATTTGAGGTATCCTAAAAAAGTTTGTTAAATTTTACAAAAATTACATTTATACATTTTAATCCACTGTTGCCATGGTCACTATTTGCTGCTTGGTGTTGATTTTTATTACAGCAATACGCTTTGTATTTTTGCTGGCTTAATAATTATTGCTCCTGTGTAAGGAAAACAGAGAAGATTTTATTGACAGGGAGCTAAAGACAAATGGACGTAAAACAACAAAAAGCAATTTTTTAAATCATCTATGGAAGTAAAAACAATAAAACATTGATGATCATCGATTATAATGGTATTGTGAGTTACGATACGGTACTGACAAAAATAGAACTGTAACATCAGACACAATCCGAATGGCAAACAGCACAGATTTGGAAAAGGTCT
>JASCZW010011950.1:0-30219 GCA_034211315.2 Aedes japonicus
ACATGGCCACATGACTTTTGGCATATGGATCATTGGCATATGGATTCTTGGCTGAATGGATGTTTGGCCAAATTGATGTTTTACCGAATGTACGTTTGGCCGAGAGGAAGTTTGGCAGAATGGATGTTTGACCAAATTGACGTTTGACCGAATTTTTCGATCAGCATTTATTTATTGCTCAGAAAAGGAAATAAGAATCCACATAAATATTCTCAAACGCATTAGATCTGAAAAAAGGAAATAAGAAACCAAAAAAATATTCTTGAGAACATAGGTAGCATCCCAATGTTAAGAAATATTCTAGACATATTACACTAAGAGTTTATCAATGTATGTGCACATTTGTTGTTTTAAGCAGTCTGATTAATTTTCAACTATATTGATTCGCTAAAAACAGAAATTGTTGTGTAAAAAAAGTAAAAATTGGTAGTTGGCTATTTGGCCATTTACATAAGAAGTATGAATATGTTTTGAATAAATCTTAGACTTCTGATATTATGTTAAAAAATGTATTATGTTAACAAGCTAGACGGATGGGCCATTATATTTAATAATCTTGAAAAAATAATCTTGAAATTATATTTAATAATCTTGAAATCGAAAGATACCTTCCCAAGTAGCACAAAACGGTCATAATTGGTTATAGTAACTTGATTATAACTTAGCAAGTCATATTTATGTCATTTCAACCAAATGGCAACAAGTGTGCTACTAGGGTTCTTTTCATTCTTTACACATGGACCTTTTATGACGATACCTGTATCCGAGAGCAAATTTCTAAATCAAATGCTTGCCCGGTTCATTGCACTTTTGTAAGATTCTTTCAAATTTGAGCAGTTCTTTAGAGTTTTACTGAACAACGAAATAAAGCGCTGCATATTTGACGATGCTTAACATTGCAATGCACTTAACTTTAAATTTTAACATTGCCTTGGAGGGTATGATGCCAACAGCTGGGATAGACACGAGTGGCACGATCTTCAGGAAGTCTGCCCAACTATTTGGCTTCGCCGACGACGTTGATATCGTACCACGTAACTTTTAGACGATGGCGGAAACGTACATCAGACTTTAAGCTGAAGCTGGTAGGGTTGGGCTTCTGATTAATGCGTTAAAATCAAAAAAAAAAAATGAAGGGAAGAGGCTCACGAGAAGACAATGTTAGCCTCCTAGCACGAGTTCAGATCTACGGTGATGAAATCGAGGTAGTAGACGAATTCGTGTATCTGGGTTCATTGGTGACCGCCAATAACGACACTAGCAGAGAGATACAAAGGCGTCTTATGGCTGGCAATCATGGCTACTTTGAACTCCGAAGGACGCTGAGATCGACAATAGTCCGCCGCACTACAAAGTTCACCATCTACAAGATATTAATTAAAGGGCGATACGGTCAAAATTTGGTCAATTTCAACTTGACGTATTTCTTTCAATTTTGCATTTAAAAAACCTCAACACCCCTCGTTTTGAAGGTGTGTGTGTGTGTAAAATGTTGCTCCTATTTTGATTTTGGAATTCACTCTTCAGTTGTCAAAATGCCGTCCAAGCAAGAAGAGCAGCGTATCAAAATTTTGCTCGCGCATCGCGAAAATCCGAGCTACTCGCACGCAAAGTTGGCAAAATCGCTAAAAGTTGCCAAATCAACCGTTACAAATGTAATTAAAGTGTTTGGGGAACGTTTGTCGACAGCCAGGAAGTCTGGATCGGGGGGAAAACTGAGACGACAAAGAGAGTTGCCGGTAGTTTCAAGCGAAACCCTAACCTATCTCTCCGAGATGCCGCAAATAAGCTGGTGTATCGTCTACAACCGTGCATCGAGCCAAAAACGAGCCGGACTATCGACTAACAAGAAGGTAGTGACTCCAAATCGCGATGATAAACAAAATACGACGGCCAAAGCGCGATCCCGGAGGCTGTACACGACGATGCTGACGAAGTTTGACTGCGTGGTAATGGACGACGAAACCTACGTCAAAGCCGACTACAAGCAGCTTCCGGGACAGGAGTTTTATACGGCAAAAGGAAGGGGAAAGGTAGCAGATATTTTCAAGCACACGAAACTGTCAAAGTTCGCAAAGAAATATCTGGTTTGGCAAGCCATCTGTACTCTGTGGCTTGAAAAGCAGCATTTTCATAGCTTCCGGGACTGTCAACCAAGAAATTTACGTGAAAGAGTGTTTGAATAAACGTCTGCTGCCTTTCCTGAAGAAACACGGTTGTTCCGTACTGTTTTGGCCGGATTTGGCATCTTGCCATTACGGTAAAAGGCCATGGAGTGGTACGCCGCCAACAACGTGCAGGTGGTTCCCGGCGATAAGAACCCTCCCAACACGCCAGAGCTCCGCCCAATTGAGAAATACTGGGCTATTGTCAAGCGGAACCTAAAGAAGACCAAAAAACTGCTAAGGACGAGCAGCAGTTCAAGGCAAACTGGCTTTCTGCGGCGAAGAAGGTGGACAAGGTGGCTGTACAAAATCTGATGGCAGGGGTCAAGCGTAAGGCCCGGCACTTCGGATTTGGAAAAGCGGAAGCCTAACTGAATATTTTTCCTGAATTTTATACTAATTGAACTTGAAAAAGAAATTTAATTTGATTTTTTAAATAAACGATTTCACCGATTTACACGCGTTTTCCCTTGACCAAATTTTGACCGTATCACCCTTTAGACCGGTAGTTCTCTACGGCCACAAAACATGGTCATTTCTAGTGGAGGACCAACGGACCTCCCTTGGTGTCTTTGAACGGAGGGTGCTGCGTACGATCTACGGTGTACTGCAGATGGAAGACGGAACGTGAGGCGAATGAACCACGATCTGCATCAGTTGCTGCGAGAACCTCCCATCGTACACAACGCTAAAATCGGTCGAATGCAAGGTGGATCGATCAAGTAGAAGGCGACCAGCGTACTCTCCGCAGATAGCGAGGCTGACGAGGTACAGCCATGGATCGATTACAATGGAGACAACTTCTGTGTACAGCAGACACCGGCCTTGGTCTGATTAGTAAGTTGACTTGAAGCCTTCCGGAGACGAATCCGTTGCACGGTACTGCGTGCGGCGCCAAACTTTTTGGCCAAATCGTGGTCTGAGATGTTGGGGTTTGGACAGTACCCGCTCGACGTTTGGTTTGAGGCTTGCGATCCGTCGACAAAGTTTATCCGTACTTTTTCAAAACACGCCACACGGTATTTGGGGGAAAACCCAACACTTTTGCCCCCGACCATTTTTCCATTTTGTATTTCTCTGAAACACGTTCGAAATGCACCGCGAAAAAAACTTCTGATGTTGTTTGTGTTATAGGGAACATATAAGATGTCATAGTTTACAAATCTTAGTTTACAACAGTACGGATGCTGCCACCTTAGGTATATCTGACGCGATACAGCCATTCTTACTCAGCTGGATGCCAGGACAGACGCTGATTGAGCCGCACTTTCTTGGTGGACAGATGCTCGGCACGCACCACCTTAATCTAGCTGTAGTCAGAAGGACAACAGTGCCCAGGCTGCACTACCAGTCAAGTACGCAACCCTTAGCTGGTGGTCGCTCTTATCTCTTGACCTGTGGAAGCACCTAAGAAGGTTTCTATTGTGTTGATCAACAACAAAAATGTGTGTTAGAGGCAGATGATAGAACATAAATTGTTCCCCGTGGCCTACAGGTATCAAATTTATCGAAAAAAGCAAATAAATTGTACTTTAATTTATCAGTAAGTTAACATTCTGCTCTCAATTATCGTCAGATAGTCATCGTTTCAATGGAAGCACCTTCCGAAAGTGGAGGAAAGTTTTCTTAATACAAAGGAAAATAATGAATTTCAACATAGCGGCAAAATTTCCCGTCGTTTAATTGCAAGCCAAAGCAAGCTTAAATATTGAAATTGTTTGCAATCGTTCATACAACAGACCTGATTTCCGGAATATTGTTAATATCAATATATTCTTGCAAATTAGGGCACTCAAAAATTCTGAAATCCTCAACTTAACGAAGATGGTAAATGGGTTGTCCTACTGCCTCTGGTCACCCCCACACAACATATGAAACCGACATTCAGCAGTTGGCGCGTTGCAAAAAACATAGAGCACTGATTCTTCATCATGCTATGTGGGAGATGACATTCGCACTCCTGCAGCTCAGAGCTAAGGTCTTGTATTTTGTCTTTCAAATTTACTCTACGGAGCTGAAACTAATTGGGTCTCTAACATATAAAGGATACTTAGCTGAATTCGTCTTGATAACGTATGCAATCCAAGAAGTCCAAATAGACAGCTGGCAACGAGAAACACCCGTTACCTCCAGCTATTCGCTACTGAACATCACCTAAACACACAACTAAATGGAAGGAGTTGAACCAAATACAGGGTGCGGCAGAAAATAATGCTAAAATGTGTTCTATTTCTTTCAAATCCCATTTTCAACTAATTAAAGCAATAAAATCAACATTTTCGAGTGCAGTTATCTTTACAAAGCCCTTTTAAACAAATTTATTCAATATGTCCTCCATTTTTATTGATAACATCCTCGAGCCGACGCCGGAAGCCAGAGCAAGCCTTTCGGACGTAGTCCTCCGACATTGACTGCCATGTGCGTGTTATGGTTGACTTCAGTGTTTTCACTAGGGTGTGATGTTTAGCAGGCTTGTGCTTCAACATAAATATGCCCAAATCGAATAATCCAACGGGTTAAATTCCCGGCTTCCGCTGCTTAGGACCATCCTGCAGAGACTTTGTTATGCGGTAAACTGTTGCCAAATGGCACCCTAACACCTTGGCAATCTCTTTCGGCTTCTTCTGGGTGAGCAACAAACTGGTGATCACTTCTTTCACGAACATTTTGACGAATTTGCAATAAAACAAATAGAATGTTTGGATGCAGCACTTCAAAGTAAACATAAACAACTACACTTTCGACAGAAATTAGTCACTAGCTACACGAATGAACCCAATACTCAAGTTTAAACATTTTCGCATTATTTTCTGCCGCACCTTGTACAATTTTCACATGTAAAAAGTTTATTTCACATGAAAAATAAAACGGTGAAAAAATGACCGCAGAAAACTTTTTGCGTATCGCTTCGAGCACAGCTCACTACGATCTCTCATTTGTTAATTGTCTTCAAATATCATTTAAAAAACGCAACATCAAGAGTGCTGTTTGGTGCTTTTAACGGACTTTTGACAAAGTCGTTTCCTATTGAGTTCTTAGAAAAACAAGGATGCTCATTGAGTATGGCACTTTACAATGAACCCTTGTTAAGAATGATTGATGAAAACATTAAAGGAGTTCTAGTCGACAATATTTTTGTTAGAATTTTTGTTTATGCAGATGACTTGAATGTCTTAATCAGATATTCGAGAGACATCAAGATCCTCGGAGTAATCTTCACTGAGAGTTTCCAAAACATGATTGACATAATTTACAGCAAATTGACAAACTTTCAATCATGGTTTGTCAAAACAGAAAGCCACAAAGTTAAATATTATACAGAAACTGTGGACATTGATTATCTATGCGCTGTAAAAATTATGATATATTGCACAGTTATTCCCACCTGATAACAAACACTTGCCATAATAAGAAAACAATGTGGAACATTCATTTGGAAACGATCTGTTTATAAAGTGGAGCGGAATGAACTATACGCTCCAGCCCATAGAGGTGGTTTATCTCTTGTAGATGTTGAATCAAAATCTAAGGCACTGTTCATAAAAAATATTTTAGTCTATGGTTAAAACGCTACAATCGATCAATTCATTCAAGTAAATAATGAAAATCTAACCAGAAGTACCTGTGAATGGATAAAACATTTAAAATATAGACACGACATTTAAAACAAGCAAACAGTTATACGACAAATTTATTTCTGAACTGGATATTAAAATTAAACAGCAAGAAACAAAATCCATATTTGCCGTGGGAAAACATGTTTGAAAATGCAAATTGAAATTTCCGGACAAGTGAAATTCAAGTCGACATTATTTCTCCTCTTGTGAGATTTAATTTCATGTACACTTAAATTACACAGACACAAAGTGAGAGGAATTGATTCACCAACTTGCAATTTTCTGGAAGAATCAACTCTGTAGATCATAGGATCAAGAGTTGTTCGGGATCAGCAGTAGAATTGATTAAATAACACAATCGAAACGAAATTAAAAATTCATGTAACGGATGCGCTAGATTTGCTTCAATGCGGGATAGTAAGTTATGATTATAAATATAAAGCAGCTTTGTGTTTAACAGAATTAGAAACAATAAGTTACTGTATTGAAAAAAATCATTTCAAATTGATCACGGATGAGGCAACTGAGAAATATTCTTGAAGCATTTCAAACAGCAAATGTATCTATTGGTACATATTTTTAGACAAAATCATAGTCATAATCACTCTTTGTTGAAACTTTTTTTTTTGTAGTGATTGTCTATTGATTGTCTTCGAAGCTCGCTTTTATCAGTCATTAAAAATAAAATTTCACCATTCGGCTAAATGAATGTCTACCCATTTATCATTGTTTTTTCTATCTGGCTATCAAAACGTGTTAAATTGAAGGCGACAAACAGTTGATGACTGCTCGAATGAAAATAATAATACAATTACAATAGAAAAAATTATTTGATTGTTTTATTGGACGATAAACCATACTGTTTATCCAATTTTGGTTTCAATCAAATTACTCTGCTGAAGTCAAAATTTTGATAGTAAAAGCACAATAAAACGAATGGTTTTTCCATGAAATAATTCGAGAGAAAAGGATTTTTTTATTATTCAGATACATAACAACCCTATGTTCCCCAATTCCCATTTACAATATATTGTATGGTTAAAAACAATAAGTTTAATAACTATTTTATCGTTGAGAAAAATAGAACCTATAGCCATTAATTTTACTGTAGTTTCACAATGGATTCTTTCAACTCCCGGCTGGCTCTTTTAACTGTGAAGTATGGTTGTATTGGTTGATTCAAAAAGTGCATTGAGCTAAACATATTTTGTGGTTGAAACAAAAATGTGTTTATTATAGATATTAACTATTGTTGTTATTTCAATCCCTCGTATTATCTTTCCGTGTTCTTCACTAGAACATTAAGCAATCTTTATGGTTTTATAAAAGTTGTATTAATTTGTTTTCTCAATCCTCTATAGAGTGTGCCTCTTTGTGAAAAGTTCCAGCTTTAGAGAAGCATAGAAGAGGTGTTGGTAGACAAAACGATTTTGGATTTAGTTTAATCAACCTAACTAAAATTGTTACTTGGGATGATCTATAATATAGGAACATACCCATTTTAAGCGAGTTATCTATATAGATAACGTCTTTCTTTCTGGTAAATTTATTCCGGGACGTGTCTTTTTTTTATGTTTGAAAAGTCACACGTTTCCAGTAAAACCATTTAGATCGATACCTAGCAATAAAATAATCTAAATAACAAGAATAGTCTGAACGTGGCCTACACAATATTGGAAAGGACTTCACATTTCATAGAGTATCAGGTGATCGAAAACTTCGATTGCCTTTCTGTCAAAGCCCATCAAAACAAATGAACTGTGTTTGACTTTATGGTATCATGATCAACCGCATCGGCTTATTTTCCCATATTAAAAACCATCAACCTTTATACATCCGTCGTCGTCGTCGTCGTCTTAACTGTTTCACTTTAAATCGAGCCCAATCAGATAACGTTCCAATATTACAATGAGCTGTCACAGATTTCCCATTATGGTGCATGGAAGAATCTTCGTTTCCCGCAGATTTATTCGAATCGCATTGAAGAGGGTGACCGGGAAACACACAATCTTGAACTTCAAATCCTATTAGACACCGCATAGTTAGTGCACCACCAAGTCAGGCAAAAGGAGTCATCACAGGAATATGCATCATTGTCAACGATCGAACGTTTTGATGCACTTTTTCTCCGATGCTTTGTTTCCGCCGTCGATTGTTGTGGCTTATTGGACCGGCTCGATGCAACTGTGCTGCGCTCAGCGTTGAACCTGCAGCGCTCAAATTCGCAGCTTGGCAAAATAAAAACAAGAAGAACACTCTCCCTCTCCGCGGCCGACCGATGGATCGATGCATACGATTGATCTCTCACCTGTTTCTCGGGCAAAGAGGATTTGGTCTCGTGCCTCTCCGTTCAGGGGGAGTCTGTACTGTTTTTTTTTTGCGGGCAACTTGGTAGGTTGATGTTGAAAAGGGTTGTAGTCTACAGAGCTAATTTTTAATGCACATAACCGCAGGAAGGATTTTCAGTTTACTTAAGGAAGAAATAAAGAATCAATAGACGTTATTTCCCATTGAAATGATACAACTACTGGCAAAATAATGTAATATTCGAAATCAATTTTGACGATTTGAGAATCATTTTCCACCAACATACAACCCTGCATCATCGTTAAGAATTTAAGTGACCTACCGTTCGAAATTCGCCTCTCGTGCCGGCTCATGGCATCCTTCTACTCAACGAGGGGGGTTGTGATGATTGCGGTGTCGGCGCCTAGGCAACGAGCCGCGTGGTGTGGGGGTGAGCACATGCTGTGTGAGTTCCCCAGCTGATTCGAAAGAATGAAGGGGTTACCCAGTGAACAACACCACCATCAAGAACGTGATATCAATTTGATTTGAGGTGGTTAAACTAAGTAGCAGTGTGAGGGGGTGCCTGCTGATGACGTTGCCACTGGCTGCACTGCTCGAGAGTCTGCTTCGGCTTGGATGCTGATGTTGCTGGATTGGATTGGAGTAAGAAACGTGCAAGGCAGGGAAAAAAAAGTGAAACAATCCTACAAACGAATAAACTGTGGCGGCGGGCCACAGTGCTTCGAGAACTTTGGGAGATGATGATGATGCTATATAAAGCAAATGTTTATGTTGAAGGAGTACATTCCGAATTGTGCCTTCATTTGTGTAACCAAGTGTCATCCAGCGCCCAGTCTGTGACTGAGGGCTCGTATTGTCGAACAAGTGAACGAAAGTGTCCGATCTTAATAAGGATAATCAAGGACTGTGGCAATATTTGTGATAAGCGTTAACGGAATCGTAGCCAGAATGAAAATCGTAAGTGATAGTGAATGGTAAAGGACATGCTGTCTGCATGGTGAACTGTTTTATATTGTACAAAAATTATGCTTGTGGATCGTGTGTGACGAGAAATAATTTTTATGATACTTTAGATATAGTTAAACTAGTGTGGACAAATATTTGTCCATGTTAAATGTGGTTAAGGTTTTGTTTAGTTTCTGGAGAGCTGTTGTTAAAATCAAAAACATTAACAAAAAAGATAAATAATGGAACACTATTTGTGGTTTTAAAGTGCATGGTTAATATTCATTCAAATTGAGTTACTTTTGAGTAACACTTTCGAAATATTTGACCAATCCAGTGTGAATGAAAAAGGTAGCAACGTTCATCCGAATCTATTTTCATCAAATAAGGTGAAGCTGTTACAAATAAACTGTGTGTCTCTTTTTTGAAAATGCTTTTTTTCATTTAGAAGCATTCAAGTTTTCTTCTATATATGTTTGGAATTTATTAATGAAAACAAAAAGTAACTATGTTTTTTTACGAGAGGAAAAGGTTTTGCTTAAATTCTGATAGAGAGATATGAATATTTGCATAGTTTGAAAGGTTTCAAAACTGAATTTTTTTCCTGCTAATATTGTTTTAGTGAGGTCCTGTATGAAACAAATTGGTGATTTTCAATTTTTATTTTAGTTAACTTTATAAAATTATTTATGAGATCTTAGAATCACCATAAAATGATATTTTTATACATCAATAATTATGATTATCCTGACTGTATATAAGATCATTGAAATTTTTTTTATATTATTTATTTATTTATTTGTCGTCAATCCAGAAACGGTATAAAAGTTTTTATTCACTAGGTAGCAATTACATATTACACAATATATGTCATATATTCAAGTACATTTATGAGAGGCTTATTTGCGAATAGCATTAAATTTGTAAAGTCAATACATTCGCGATGCACATTCTTTGTTGTTCTTTGTCTTGCCCAAAGTAAGCATAATTTAAACAGTGCTTTATAATACTTCTAATTAACACATTTCGTTGCCAGCCGGGTGAATCAAAATTCAATTTTGATAACACTTCATAAGAATCAATTACGAAATCGTTTACACCATAGGGTAAGGGGTTGTAATGTTAGCCTAGTTCCTTTATTCGGCCTATGTACCAAATGTGTCATTAATTTAGCGATAATCAACAAAATCATGTTGCTTTAAGGATGACCGATGTAATCCGAACCAATTGAGATAATATTAATAAACTTATAGTTGTTCACTTCAGCGTAATTTTCGATTTCTTGAACTTTTGGGGCATCATGATTTTACTCGTTAAGCTGAACAGATGATCTACACGATCTTCAAGTGATATAAATTTGGCTTAATTGAATCGATAAAGTAAGTAATGCAGCCTGGATGTACAGAAAATACAAGAAGGTTTTTTAACACGGTTTTTTTACACGGTTTGTTTTCGGCGATAACTCCAGAACGGAACAACTTATCGATCTAATTCGAATCACATCTTACGTTTTAGGCAAACAGCTGTTTTTCAAAAAAAAATCACAATTTTTTGGTGCAATTACTCAAAATTTTAAAAACTGCATTTTGACCATTGCATGGAAAGGTCCCGCATACAAACAAAATCGGAGCAATATTAAATGTTTAAGCATGTGAATTTATCAACTCTATTTAGGGTTTTTTTTTTGCACGGTTCCATACCAAAAGTGGAACGTATCCCCCGTGCAAAAAAAAACCTTTGTGTAGTTACACGTTACAACCTGAGTGTTCACATAGCTAAAATAACAATGATTTTACAAGAAAATCGTAGACCCAATGTTGGGGACACATTTTTTTTGTATGTACCCAACTATGGCCAGTTGTATCAATCACGTTGTAAAAAGGTTGGTATAGGTAAAATTTCAAGTGGAAATGCAATAACTTGCGGTTGATTGTATTCAAGTGGCTCATCTAAACACAAATCGAAGAGACAAAATCATTGCATAGTGAGTTATAATGTTTTCATTATTGAATGGCTGATAAATCATACATGAACATCATTTGAGTGTTTCGAGGCAGTTTTACTTTAGTTAATTTTGTGAAATGTTGTATTAAGTAAATTGAATACAGCTAGCAAATGCCTTAATTCATAAAATTAGGAAAAAAAATCGTTAAAAGACTGCATTTAGTAATAAATTCATCGAATGGGACGAACTTGCATCCACGAATAGACCAAATTTGGTGCTTATAGACCGACATTAAATCCATATCCCACGAGTGTTTCTGACTTTATAAAAAGGGTTGTGTAACTTTTCGTGATACACACTACTAAATGTCTTATCAAACTTATCTTAGCAAGTGTCTAACTAGTTGAATCTCGCTTACAGCTTAAGAAATTTATGAGTTATAATAAAAAAATGTGATCGATCATTGCATAATAGGCTGAGTTAAGGGACACATACCCTATGGGCATACATTTTTTTTTATTATTTCGTCGAGCAAAGTAGTCTACATACAATGGTTACAATGTTTTACTTACATGCTATGCATTTTTTGTATAGTCCTTTAGAATAGATTTTATTTGTAGTTTAGACAAAGTGATGCCAATAATTTCGCAATGTAGATTATACTGGCACTTCATTCGATTGATGGGACCATTTTTTTCATACAAATGATAAGGAAATTTCTGTATAACTCGATAACTAATGAACCAAAGGGAACCAAATTTGGCATGTGGGGATTTTGAAGACAATTCATGTTTCTACGGTAGTTTGAGACCCCTCCTCTCGCTCTCTTTGGTAGGGGGAGGGGGCTCCCATACAAAAATGGTACCAAATTTAACAAGTGGTGTTTTTAAAGGCAAGGCAAGTGTTTTTTCTATGGTAGTTTGACACCCCTCCGCCCTCTTGGTCGGGAGCTCCCAGACCAATAAAACTCAAATTTCAGCATAACTCGAGAACTAATCAAGCATATGGAACCGAATTCAGCATATGGAGGTTTTTAGATGAGAGAAATGTTTCTATGGTAGTTTGAGACTCCTCCACTTTCTAGAAGGGGGGGGGGGGTCCATAAAAATGCAACACAAATTTCTGCATAACTCAAGAACTAATCAAGTAAATAGAACCACATTTGGCAGGTGGAGTTTTTGAAGGCAAGAAATGTTTCTAAGGTGAATCGAGGCCCCTCTTTTTTCTGAAAAGAGGGCTCATATACAAATGAAACACAAACTTCAGCATAACTCGAGAGCTAAGCAGGCATATGAAACCAAGTTTAGCACGTGAAGGTTTTTGAAGAAGAAAAATATTTATATGGTGGTTTGAGACCCCTCCGCCTTCTGGAAGTAGAGACTCCCATACAAATGAAACACAATTTTTAGCATAACTCGAGAGCCAATAAAGCAAATGAAACCAAATTTGGCATGTTGAGGTTTTCGGAGACAAGAAATGTTTCTATGGCAGTTCTAGACCCCTCTCCCTTTTGAGGGTGAGACATTGACACTGAGAAGTCTGCACATTGTAGACGAAATACGCGTATCTGTCGAAGATAAGCAAAGGTAGTTGGAATTAAATGGAGAATACTAATTTTTCTTCTAATTACTAGTTATCTTTCGAATAACAAACCTGCACACTTAGAAATTATGAATTTTACACGAGACGTAATTCATATTTGTAAAAAGTCGGGGAACGTAAACAAAGATTTCGTGTAAAATTATGTCTTCTGAGACTGACACATATGCAATTCGCCGAAAGATGTGTTTGATTGAATTTATTTTCTCATCTCTTTCAACTCATTCTTATGTGCTAAAGGACGCTTGCATGTGTCGGTCTAAGGAGACAGAAATTTACACGACATTTTGGTAGTGTGTGGGAATACCTTAGAGGTACTATTTTGGTATTGCCTTACCTTCACAGATAAAAAGAAACATTGAATTTTCTGCGGTATCTTATGCACAAAAAGGGAATGCTAGATTTGGCCGAAAATAATGGGATATTCTATGTAAATTTAAGCCACACACTACCAAAATCTCGTGTGAATTTCTGTCCCTGAGACCGACACATGCAAGCGTCCTTTAGCGCATAAGAATGTGTTGAAAGAGATGAGAAAATAAATTCAACCGAACACATCTTTTGTCGAATTGCGTATGTGTCAGTTTCAGGAGACGAAATTTCACACGAAATCTTTCTTTACGTCTCCCGAATATTACGTTCCCCGACTATTTACAAACATGGATTAGATCTCGTGTAAAATTCATAATTTCTAAGTGTGCAAATAACGCCTGAACCAAGCCTGTTGTATGAAAGATTGCAAACAGTGTAGTATGGCTCATCAAAGACTACAACCAATTGCGGTGTTTACTCCTATGGCTTGGAATTAAACGTGGGAAAATTTTACGCGCTTCATAATATTAATTTTTTTTTTTCTGTGAGCACTGTGTGTTGATTTGGTATTCGCATAACATTGTACGAACAATTTACATATAAAATTATTATTATAATATTATTCACAGTATTTTATCTATTACGCAGTGGTCTTAAATACCAAGTCCAATTATCAAGTAATTCGTTCCTGCTCGGGTTATCTTGACAGATACGCGTATTCCGTCTACAATGAGCAGACTTGTTCAGTGTCGTGTACGCAGTTGGGTTTGCGTTTAAAGGCAGCAACCGCTCGCTTGTGATCCTTTATACAGTACGGAACACTTTTTCTACCACTCACCTTATTCCAATCGGCAGTTAAACGTTCTCCAAAACGTTTTATGACACAAAACACTGTAGACTGGTGGATTTTCAACATCTTTTCGATGGCTCGGTGCAAAGTGAAGTGGGTTGTCGAGGTGCGTGTGCAAAATGTTCCCGCTCACTTGCTGTTCCTTCGACTCCATTTTCGAAACTACGACATATTTCACAATGAAACTCACGCACTGTAAACAATACACGCTGAGGTCATTTTACTCAAAATTCCGTTGAAATTAACCCAAAGGGCGAAATGTTAAAATGTTGGCGCTTATTGAAAGTGATGCAATTTCACTGTGGACACCTTCTAATACAAAACTAAAACTAAACGTTGAGACTTCTACACTGAAACACAAAAATGCTTCAGTTAATTGGGTCAACCTTGTAGTATAAGTAAGTGTTGAGCTATCGATACTTTTTATCACCATCAGTTGCAAAAACATGACCCGGACAGTTCTAAATAACTTTGAGCGTTCCACCGAAAAAAAAAGTTATTGACCCCAAAATACTGCTTCTATCGAGGGATCTAGTGCTTGATCCACCTTTAAATTTGTGCGAACCGGTCAATGCGAAAGGCCAAACATGACATTGAATTTTCACTTATTGCTGCTGGATACCTGTCGGAAACTGTGAGTTGCCCTCGTCTTAAGGACAAGGGTGGAGAAAATCTTCATCCATTAAAAATTTTACAACTTCATTCGGCACTACTCCTTTTCGATGCCGAGAACCAACCTACGAGAGTAATTTGCACATATTCCAATTTTGTGCCCCTGAAAGTGGTAAATATAAAAAACTTCCGTCAATTATATCATCAGCCGCGGTTGATTTTCTCTTTCACTTTCAACCGAATTCGTACTCATCATCTGCTAATGGTCACTGTCAACCATTACGCAAACAATTTCAATTCTCAATTATTCTATTATCTTGTTATGCTTCTTCTTGTTATTCTTCTTTGATCTTATTTGACATATTAAAGTGAAGTTGAAAATCGCAGATGGCGCTAGGTATAAACGGTAATTAGCGCATTACAAGCAAAGCTATTGGTCATGAAATTGTGAGAAAATAGCCAGTAAATATCGGGCTGATTAATGTCATACAAATTACCAAAACTTTACCTCACTCGAATTCGGCTCAAATATCAATCGCGATTCATGAATGTTATCCAAATAATTTTAAATTTACAAAATGAATGCTACTTCAGGACGGTTAATTGCAAATTTCTTCAGTTTTTTAGAAGTCTTTTTGCCTCCTCATTTTGTGTCGCTTTAAGAAAACCATGTAATTATTAATTAAAGCTGAACAGTGCATTAGGTCCTAAATTATATTTAGTGACTCTCTTCGTTGACTTTCTCTTTCAATAACAGTATGTCTATTAAACGATTTGCTGACGTTTTTGGCGTATTGGAATCTTAAGTACACTTTATATTACCGTACTGTGAGTTAAAATATTTGAACATGGATTTACATAGTCGTAGAAGCGGAAAGAGAAAGTCAACGAAGAGAGTCTCCCAATGTAACTTAGGGCCTAATGCTTTGTTCAGCATGAATTGATTAGAAAACCATGGAATTATTAAAAAAAAAGTATACTAATATGTTTTGCGTTTCCAATTAAACCGATTCGTTTTAGATGGACTATTTAATAAAAACTATCAACCGTCCTGCAAACTATCTTCTTAAAGTACACACAACCTATAAAACCGTATACTTTTTAAAGAACTTTGACAACTTTGTGTTATATTACGAAATCAAAGGTAGCACTAACGAATGCATTCTTTTTTTCTGCAACGACACTGATTTGTACGTTTTATGAAGCTACCTTCGTAATTAATGGCACACGCGCAACTGTTAAAAGCACGAAGCATTTGTTGAAACAGAAGAAACATTTGTTCATTTCACAAAAACAGGACAAAGATTTTGCTACAAATTAAAAAGAAACGTGTCTCTGCTGGGTGCACGAATGACTGACAGATCTTCTCTAATTCTCGAAATGTAATTGAAAGAAATAAATGCAACCACGTGCACTTGTCCAGCGTTTTTTAAATGTTTCTGACATGAGATTAGATCCTTTATTTTTGGAAAGAGCTGTTCTTGAATCCGTGGTTGATCTCACTAAGCCATGGTGACTTGTGAGAACACGGCGGGGCAATTTGACTTAGTTTTGAATCGTTTTTGACTAACTTTCGTCAAAAGTGAAGTTGCTCATAAATGAGTAAATGTGACTGGGATTGACAAGCCGACATCGATCTGATTTAAGTCGGTGTCATAGATATATCGACTTGTCAATCCCAGTCACAGTTAATCATATATGCATGCAGATGCAAAATTTAGTCAAATTGTCCCGCCGTGAAGATAATTGATTAATGGGTATGAAGTTTTAACTCTGCAAAAACGTGTAATGATAGCATTTCACTAGAAAAAAAAGCAATATGAATGTTTCATACAATACACGAGACATTTTCTTTTTGTACAAAATTCATGTATACGAAACGAGTGAAAGGTTATAAACGAAAATAAGTTTTCAGTGTACGGCTTACGTGCTCGTGATTTTGCACAGATAAAAATAATGAACTTTAACAAGCGCGTAAACTTTCCCGTCATTCAATGCCAAGCCAAAGCAAACTTAAACAACGCAATTGTTTCAAATATTTCATGCCACAGACCTGATTCCAGTGATATATTTGGCCTTAATTTCTTGAATTATCTCATGATTTTTTGCAAAATCTAGCACCCCATTTATGTGAATTGGATAACGCAGAAAACGAAATGTTTTTTTCAAACGGGGCGGTTTCCTTTTTCTCGTTCCTTTTTGGAGTTTGTATCACCTTGAACGATTTATATGTTGCCGATTCCTTTACTCTTCGGACGAAATAATACGAGGTTATTTTTTTCAACAACATCCTGAATGAAATGGTTCGGGTTCTGATGCTCGATCATCCTTTGTACCGAATTCCACAGCGAATTGAAGTTTTTGTTTAGCCTACTACCAGATCTTTATATCCGATCAACGGTAAACCGGTCTCAGAAGTAATTTAAAACACTACTTACTGTGGAACGATAAACTTCGTTTGATTTAACTATGTCATGATCTAACATAGACACTTATTTATGCACTGAAAATTTATTTTCGTTTGTATTACGAAATCGAAGGTAGGCCTAACAAATTTATTCGTTGTTTTCTGCAACGAAACTGATTTGTACTATTTAAGAAACTACTTTCGTATTAAATGCCAAATACGCAACTGTCAAACGCACGTAGCATTTGTTGACACAGAGAGAACATTCGTTCAGGGTAATACAAAGAGATACGAGTAATTTGTTACCAATAAAAAAAAACGTCTCTCTGGTGGTTGCATGAACGATCTACTACAGATCTACTTTATCTGCTCAAAATATAATTGAAAAAAAAAACCACGATTAGTGGTTCAGCGTTTTAACATTGAATGTTAAAAGAGAAGTTTCTTGATTAGTGTGCATGAGGTTCTACCTCTCAAAAGCGCATTCATTTCTATTTTGGGATAAATGAATGATTCTCGCCCATCCCAGCAGGAACACCAAAATTTATGAGTACGATCGAAGAGAAGCAGCAATTGGATGGTCATCACGAAATTCACTTTGTGCATTGTACAAAAAAAGTGTTATTATAGCATTTTGTTAGATGACAAGCAATATGAATGTTTCATACAATTTACGAGACATTTATTCTATGTACAAAATCCATGTTTACGAAACGGGTGAAAGCTAATATACGAAAATAAATTCTCAGTGTGCAAAAATTTTTCACGCACTTGTTGTTTATTCAACTCCATTTTCAAAACAGTGTTTGTATGTCAGCAGAGCATACACTCAGGCAAATAAACATAGGAATTTAGTAAGGTTCAACTTATGAATGATGTTCTGGCAAAATGTCATGTAAATTTCTGTTCCCTGAGACCGGCACACGCAAGCGTCCTTTATGACATAAGAATAAGTTATACCTTACTGTATATGTATTGTATACTGTATACTGTATACTTACTGTATACTGTATATATACCTTACTGTAATGTACCTTTTGTTGACTTCCGTATGATTCAATTTCAGAAGACATAATTTTACCCAAAATGTTTGTTTACGTTCCCTAATATTTAACAGAGATGAACTACGTCTCGTGTAAAATTGACGTTTTTCACGCCTTAAGAGAGTGTTCCGATCAAAATTTGGTCAAACAGTGTTGTGTGTGAGTCGATCAAATGTTTATTAATAAGTCAATTTCCACTTCTTTTTCAAGTTCAGTTAATATAGAATACAGAAAAAATATTCAGCTTAGCTTCCTTTTTACCGAATGCGATTTGTCGGGTCTTTCGTTTAACATCTGAAAAAGGATTTGGTACAGCCTCCTTGTCCACTTTATTCGCCGCAGAACGCCAGTTTGCCTTGAACAGTTTCTCGCTCACAACAGTTTTTTGCGTCTTCTCAATGTTCCGCTTGACGACGGCCCAATATTGTTCGATTGGCTGGAGTTCTGGAGTGTTGGGAGGGTTCTTGATCTTAAGCACCACTTGAACGTTGTTGGCAGCATACCACTCCATGGCCTTTTTTCCGTAATGGCAAGATGCCAAATCTGGCCAAAATAGAACTGAACAATTTAGTCCCTTTCTGGAAAGACTGTAGATGTTTTTTAGGCACACGCTCAAATAAATTTCCTGGTTGACGGTTCCGGTCGCAATGTAAACGTTGCTCTTTAAGCCACAGGTACAGATGGCCTGCCACACCAGATATTACTTCGCAAACATTGACAGTTTAATGTGCTTGAAAATGTGTGCCACCTTTCTCTGCCGGTTGCCGTATAAAATTCATGTCCAAGAAGCTGTTTACAGTCGGCCTTGACGTAAGTTTCATCGTCCTGTACCACGCAATCAAACTTCGTCAGCATCGTCGTGTACAACTTCCGCGATCGTGCTTTGGCCAACGTGTTTTGTTTATCGTCCCGATTTGGAGTCACTACTTTCTTGTAAGTCGACAGTCCAGCTCGTTGTTTAGCTCTACCCACGGATCAAGGCGCCACCCAGCTTCTTTGCGACATCTCGGACGGAGAGGTTGGGTTCCGCTCGAAACAGCGGGCAACTCTTTTTGTCGTCGCTGTGGCCTCCGGCTTTCGATTTACCCCCAATCCAGCTTTTGTGGCTATCGACAAGCGTTCACCGAACACTTTTAATACGTTGGTAACAGTGGATTTAGCAACACTGAACAATTTTTCCAACTTTTGCGTGAGAGTAGTTTGGATTTTGACGACATTTTGATAACTGAACTGCTAATCTCAAAATAGAGTCATGATGCTACACGCACACATATTCAAAATGAGGGGTGTGTTGACCAAATTTTGATCGAATCTCCTTTTAAGCTTTCCGATTTACAAGTGTTGACTAGTAGTCAAGTCATTGAACCCATTATCTCAACGTTCAACGTTCGAATCGAATCGAAACGTCCGAATCATAATGCAATCATGTGGTAGTGGTAGTGGCATTGATTACATTTTTATAATTATAAAAATGAAAATGTGCTTTGCAAATGTGGCGAGATTTTGCGCGTACCTTCTAAGCGGTACATAAGCTTAGCTTAGCTTAGGATGACTGAATGCACGAATCCGTGATTGATCAGTATCAGGATCAAACTGCACAATGAATCAACTGAATGAGGTTAGGAGTAACCGACTCAATTTCTTCAATAATCAATAACGGCGCCGGCCACATCCTTGCAATCAGGTAGGAATAGGGAAGGAAAGTTAGTGTGACCTTTCCTGTTCAGGGACCGTGTCATCCTCCGCATCCCCACAGAAGTCACAGGAAGGAGGTTTTTCTATGTTAGTAGGGTAGGGCTTCACCTTGATAAGTGATGTAATCATATTAAATTCACAAATAAAAAGAAACATTGAATTTTCTGCGTTATCTAATGCACATAAAGGTTATGCTAGATTTGGCAGAAAATAATGGGATATTTTATGTAAATTTAAGCCGGATAACGCCTGAATCAAGCCTGTTGTAGTAAAGATTGCAATCATTGTTGTATGGCGCACCAAGGACTACAACCAATTGCGTTGTTTACGCCTCCTTTGGCTTGGAATTTGAAGAGGGAATTTTACGCGATTGTTGAAATTAATTATTTATTTCAGGGGACAAAATGGGTAACAATAACCTGTTTCGATCCGCGTTTTTAAGAGCACTTACCACCTCTCAATTGTCTGAAAATCCTTTGAGGGGTTGTGACTGGTTGGCGTTCTGCTTCTTGCAAGGTATCTAAATGATGCGTATCCAAACCCACCTTGCTTGTCCCATATGGTATTGCAGGTTAATGAAAGTAGCATCGTATCTCGAACTTAACTCCTCCAAACTATCAACATCGTTGCTACCTCTTCGTAATCATCAGAATATCCACCTGCTCAGATGAATGTTTGATCCCAAGTTCCTCCACCGTAGCAATTCTTGGCTCAACCGGCTTGCACCTGTCTACCAAACTCAACCTTCGGCATCTCTCAAGGATTCAGAAAAATCGCTCCGGACACCTTGGATACCCAGATACATCGGATATCCTTCAAACACCGATGTTTGGCAAACTTCTCGTGGTATACCAGTTCCATTACCGACATGACATTGCTGTAGATACAGTTCCAGTTAAGGGTCAAATTTGAACTATTCCGATAATAATTGTTTTGTAATATCGGAAACACAGCGGAAAAAAATGCACGTCAAACTTGCTACCTTAATTTTTTACGGTAATTTGAATAACCGAATAAGTTCGAAATCGAAAGATGTATCAGAATTCGGCAACCATGCGTATAATTGCTTAGTCACTGAAAAACAACAGCCTTCCTATTTCCACCCATGAAAATGTTAGTCTATAAAATTGACAATATTGTTAATTGCATTTTTCGACAACTAATTTTCATTCCGAAAACAACAAATAAATTAGTAAAATAAAAAAGGACTCACCCGGATAAGGCCACAATCAGCAAAAGGGGAACCAATCTGTTTGTTCTCGAAATACATTGTCACCGGATTTTAGTTCTATTTAAATAATGCTTAGGTATGACTCTGTGATCATAAACACAGCATCCACTATCACACGCGACTATTTGTATTAAGATTCTTATGTAGATGAATTTTCTCACACAAAATATACGGAAAAAGCGTGTCAGCTCACCAAAATCCAACCGTTCGTGGTCAGAGCTTGCTGCGATCCTTCACATACCTTATTAGTGGTATATTGTGAACCAAGGGCTCCCAGTAAGTAGACAAAAGTTTTCAGTTCTGTTGTTCTACCATCTGGATGCATGCACCTTGAACTTTCTTATTTTGTTTAACCTGATTTTGAGCTAACAATGCAAGTATCAAGGCTTTCAATAAATGTACAAACCTAAATCCAACAGTCTCCCTCATCTCCAATGACCGTTGACATTGAAACTGTCAACGATTGACATCGACTGGCTCGATTGAATGATGCGCTCTGTGCAACAAAGTTGCACACCTGCCACCTGCCTCCTGCAAACAAGGAGCCTCTCAATCAAATGGGGACACGGCTAGGGCACACCGGAATGGTAGCCAAAATCATAAGGAGTACAGTATAAATTGAATCACGATCACATTTGCCAACTGCGGTGGATGCACCAAGTCATACTTCCACGCCTTAGCTCCAGTCGGGATGCCGAGAAAAGTGACTGGGTAAGCCGCTGCTGGCAGAACGTGCCAGTTTCCCGCGCTCTCTTGGTGAACTCGACTAGACAAGGGAACATGTGTGTACTCCGTTCGTTCAACAAACCAATTGTGAACGTCGCCGACGGTGATGATGACGTCCACGTGACTCCAAGTACACACACAACAGCATCGTTCCGCCAAGATTCTAAGCATAATTATTCGTTCGTTTTGACATTTATCGGGCAAGCTTGCAATGCGCTATGCGGTGCGGTGCAGTGCAGTGTCGTGTTCGTTCTGGGGCACCAAAATGCATTTTCGTGCTGTGATTGGCCTTTTGGCGGCACAAGTGACGATTGTTGGGCGGTGAAATATTTTAACAAAATTCACACATTGCGGTAATTCTGAGATGCAGCCACAGCAGATAGTGATCGTGCTGATTTTAAAAGTGGGGCATCAACCAAAAAGTCGTAAGCCACAGGCAAATCGCGAGCCAGCTTATTAAGCAGATCGGCAGAGATGTAAATCCTCGATGGTGCCATGAAATTAGCTGTTCAGTAATTGATATTGGCGTTGATATTATAATGGGCAATTAGCGTGCATTTTACGAGATGGAATAAATTGTGGTACTCTGTTCGGCTTGAGCTTGCTGCCAGAAGAGGATTTTACGTGGAGATTGATGATACAGAAGATTTCGCGATCGACTGCATTTTCAAACATGAAACAATCGTTGTGAAACGGTTACTCTACCGCCAATAATGTCTTCTGATTTGTGTGATTGATACGGCTCATTATAAAATTGAGTGATTGGATTCTTGCAAACACTTTTACTGCAGCTTGGGGGTGCTTTGGTTCTATGAACTAACCGTAGTCAATTGAAGGGTTATCGCAGACATAGATTGTTTGAAGCACGTTCAATTGAGCGGTGGTGACGAAACGTTGCATTGTGGTTTATGGTTGGATGTTGAATTACCAAAACCGACAAAGTAAGGCGACTATTGATAAGACTTTTGGCGTATTGGGATAAGATTGAGTAATGAAGTGTTCTTCTTATTTTATGATTTAACTAATTGCAGTAAAATACAGCTATACAAATCAATCATCTCACCTCATTTGGACTTTTGCCCTTCCATGTCATAGTTGGCCAATCATACACAAATACTGAGGCTACAGCTTTAACAGAATAAAATAATGCGTTTAATTTTAAACCTTATGTATTTGACAGGGCACCCGGACACCTTTTCAGGTTTGACATTACGAAATTTCAAAATTGAAATGCTTATTCTTCCGACAAGCCTGCAGGCCATTCTCTCCTTGGAACACATAACATTTGTCGCCGAAGTACTTTCACAACATCTCGGACAGATGGTGAAGGATGACGCTTGAAATAGTTCCTTAACTTTTTTGTCGATTGTGGGGTTTGTGGGACCGGGTTTTCTACCCTGTCCCGGGTAATGTACGAAAAAGCACTGTTGTTGATACTTTCGTAATGCGGTTTGAAATTCTTCAACACTCACCCCTTTTTCCTTAGCCAGTTTTCTGAACGAAAGTGACGGTGCACGGTTTTTGCACCATCCGTTTTCTTAGCTCGGAAAGACCACGCATTTTCAAACTTTCGTGCGAAAAATTCAAAAACATCAGTTTAATTTGGATGTGAACAACAGGACGCAGCCAGAAGTTGGTTGAATATTGTACGCATTTTGAATTGACAGTTAATCATAAGTGTATTTATAACAACCGGAACAGCCTATAGACGGATACTCTACATTTTTTGTGCAATTTTTTTTACCACTTGTTGTTCTTTCGACTCCATTTTTAAAACAGTATTTTTTCACCCCTTAAGTGGTGATCGATAGGGTTCTCGGGTACCAACCAATTCAAATAACTGTAGCTCTGGCAATTATTAACCGATTGAATTTCTGTTCTGAGGACAAGTCGGTTCTGTTTTGGGCCCTGGGGACAAGTCGGCATATGGCCCACAATGGAATAGAAATAGTTTCTAGGAATTATTCTAAGGATTTTGACATCCGTTGCCGGAAATTCAATTGATATTCCGAAATAGTGTCTCAATACAAGACCACAGCCAAGAAAATCAGATGAATCCAATCGGACATCACTGATAATATCAAATGAAGCGAATGAGTTTTTGAATCTAACGGTTCCAAAAAAAAACAAAAATTGGTCAATATTTGCCATAGCTACAATCATACGATTTGGTGAGTAGCCGCAAAGAAAAATAATGAATTTTAACAGTCGGATTAAATTGCTTCTCTAATAATTCCAAACCAAAGCAAACGTAAACAACGATATTGTTTGCAATCTTTCATTCATCATACAACATTAACGGAAATCTTTCATAAATAGACGCGATTTGGGCGATATCCAACTTTAATTTACACGAAATATCCCAGTAATTTCTGTCAAATCTAGCATTCCCTTTATGTGACATAAGGTATCGAACACAAGTTTGTGAACACGTTCACTCCCTCGACTTTTATGTTAGATACTTTGCAATGGTTATCGATGAGGCAGAAAATTGTCGATATGACTACGGTGCTCATTTTCATAGTAGTTAATGGTTTACTGCCTCGATATTTATGTGATCGAATAGAAATAGGAAGTGATAATCATAAATATAATACTAAAAACACGGATGAAATAAGAACACCGATTTTCTTGACAGGTGTTCCTAAAACTCATTATACTTTAGAGGAATAAATGTTTTCAATTCGATGCTCAGACACATTTAACATGCGGTAACACTTTCAGAATTTTAAATACTATGTATTTCACACGGTTAAACTGTATGCTAAACAGAAAGCGAATATTTTTTATCATTTGTGATGGTTGTAACTGATGATGTTTTATTATTTGTGTGTGATTATTTTGTGTGGACTATTTCTTGTCCGGTTATGTTTCTTTTTGTTTTTAAAAATCAAGATTGAATTTTGACAAAATTCTTTGCACACTGATTACAATGTGTTGGCAATTTTTTTTTCACACTTGTTTTTCTCACTTTTATCAATACTACAAACTATTTTGTTCATCACGGTGATGATGATGGAAATTGGTTTCTTGTTGAAAGTAAAAGTTTGACCAAGGCCGGTCCAGGATTTTTTGGGTTTGGAAACATGCTGGTTAGGGAAATCCTTAAAGCTGACGGCATTATCAGTTTCAACACCGCATTGGTTCTGTAGCAGGCAGGATCGAATATTGGCTTGTATTTTCAAGAAGTCCTTCTACGGGATTCTGTGATTTGAATTGCAATATGATTTCCTGATCGCTGGGAACACTTGCAAAAATTTTTGGTTGACATCAATAGTTTTTCACAATTTTATCGCTGTACAGAAAATTAACGGCTTTTGAAGAAGTTTACATCTGTAAATGAAATCAGTTCATTTTATTTTTGCATAAGGGAACGTCCATTAATCACGTCACGCTAAAAGCGACTTTTGATGACACCCCCCCCCCTCCCTTGTCACGTTTTTTGTATGGACCTTCAAATTTTTTTGTATGGATCGTCACGTTTTTCCAAAACCCCTTTCCCCCCCTACTACGTGACATAATTAATGGACCTTCCCTAACTGGTTGAATTATTTTTAAATAAATTATCCAATAGATAAACTATCTAGCTCGAACCTTTGTATCGCGTAAGTGGCGGGACCATAATCATCATTATCATCATTTCATTAATTCAATATCTACGTCAGAACATAGTCGGTAGCATTCTGTGTCTCTGCAATCTCATCCAGGCTCTAAAGCTTATACTTCAGTGAATAATTAGTTGAGATCAACTTTTTCGTATAATTAGATCCACAAAGCCTAGCGCACGTCCACTGAAATTTAACTCAATAGTTTGTTTACTGCATTACCGTAGAGTACCACTAATATCCAAGCATAGCTTTGCTCTTCTTACAAAGAAGTGTACATATAAATCTTGGAAAATCGACTATTGATCCAAGGCCTGGAGGACCGATAGTTATGTACAACGAACTCAGCTCGATGCACTGAACACATGTCTATGAGTGTATTGTGTAAGTGTGTTATGAAATTCCTTACTTAGTTTCCCAAGCAACTACTTACTTTACCAATCTGAAGTTGTCTCCATTCTATTCGGTCCATGGCTGTCACTCGCCAGCCTCGCTGTCTGCGGAGAGTCCGCAGGTCGCCTTCGACTTGATCGATCCACCTTTCTCGTTGCACGCCTGTTTTTTTTGTATCCGTCGGTTCGATTTCGAGAATTATTTTAAGAGGGCTGTCGTCAGACATTCGACATTCCCAGTCCATTGTAGTGACACCGATTTTAGCGATGTGTACGTTCGGTACACATTCACGGTGGTTCATTCGCACTCTTCCACGTTCCGTATTCCATCTGTCCATCTGCACTCAATCGTAGATCGTGCGCAGCACCTTCCGTGCAAAGACTCCAAGGGTGCTTTGGTCCGCCAATGCCCGTTTTTCGTGGCAATGCAATGTCCATTTTTCGTGGCCATAGAGAATTACCAGTCTAATTAATGCCTTGTGGATGGTCAACTTTGTAGTTCGGCGAACTTTTTTCGATCTCAGCATCCTTCGGAGTCCAAAGTAGCCAGCCATAATGAGCCTTTGTATCTCTCTGCTGGTGTCGTTATTGGTGGTCCAGTGAGCCCAGATATACGATTTCATCTACTTCCTCGATTTCATCACCGTCGATCTGAACTCGTGGTAGAAGGCTGTCGTGAGCCTCATCCTTTCATGTTTTGTATTTTCAACGCATTATTCACAAGCCCAATCCTATCAGCTTCAGCCTTAAGTCTGATGTACGTGTCCGCCATCGTCTCAAAGTTACGTTCTACGATATCAACGACGTGGGCGAAGCCAAATTTTTTTTTCTTTATTTGAGAGATTTTCAGCCGTAGGCTGGTTTATCTCTTTAAAAGGGGAGATTGGATTATACAGAGTTTCTTGACAGAGTGGGTTTAAAGTGGTGATTAAAATTTTTGGGTACATGTCTGTTTCCTTTAGGAAGGCTAAAAGTGCTGCCGATGTGGCGGAGTCGTTGCGGAGGGCGTCTCGGATGTTGCGAGGTACATTGTAGATTATTCTGGCTTCGTCGTATATGGGGCATTGGCAGATGAAATGTTCCACGGTTTGTGGGACGTTGCATCTTTCGCAGGTGATCCGGAAGGGACCCTGGCCGCTAAAGTTATGGGATAGCTTGGTGTGGCCGGATCTGAGTCTGGAAAGAACTACCTGATCTCGATGTAGGGGTGGGTCCTGCCATTTATAGATGTCGCTCTTTATGATTCGGATGGTGGTGTTGTTGGAGGTGAGCCATTCACGGTTCCAGGCGGCGTGGATGATCTTAGATGTCCACTTTTTAAGGTCAGCTCCAGGGACTTCTCTGGTGAAGAAGGGCATTCGTCGTCCAGAGGCGGCTAGATGGTCTGCCTCCTCGTTGCCTCGAATTCCACAGTGACCAGGGATCCAGGCAAAGGTCGCGTTTGCAGGGGCATGCTTTTGAATGCCTTGTATCCATGGGTGTTTGGCTATGTCGGAGCGTAGAGCAGAAATGACGCTTGCTGAATCGGTTAGATGAGGATCGGTTTCTTGCTGAGGTGGTTGCAGCGAGGAAAGCGGCAGCAGCTTCGGCGGAGAAAACGCTGCATTGGTCTGGTAGTCTATGGCATTCGGCGAGGTTGGGGCCAGTGATTCCGAAGCCTACTCGTTTGCTCGCGGCAGATCCGTCAGAGTGCCGGATTTCATGGTCTTGGTATTTGGTTCGCGTTAGTTCGGAGACTGTTCTGGTTGCTATGGTAGGGTTGGATCCGGCCTTGAGTTGATTCTTGATTGAGTTATCAATTCGGATTTTAGGTCGGTTCCAACTCCTGGCTCCATTCCAGTGGACCCTGGACACCGGGGGGAGCTTCTGGTTGGTGGTGGATTTGAGGAGGCGGTTTGCCTCGGCAAAGAGGTAACCCTCCCTGATGGGGCCAGATGTTTTCTCGTTGTATCCAATAGCTCGGTGGCAGATTGCCCTGATCATGAACTTGTCGAAGGGGAGCTTGCCGTTGTCGATGCATGTTGCGTGTCCAGGGGTGGAGGGGAGGAGTCCTGAAGCTAGTCTTATTGCAGTGTTGTAGGTTGGGGCTAACTTGGTGATAAGGTCGGTGTGACGCAGGTACGTTAGTTCCAGGCCGTATGTCAATCGCGTGTTGATGATTGCACTTCCGATTTGCAATCTGGTGTCTCGATTGGCGTTCGGATGTCTGCCGGCTAGCGCTTTGAGGAGGTTTATTCTGGGTTTGCACTCATTTTTGACGTTGTTGAGTGCTGAAGCCAAATTGTTGGACAGACTTCCTGAAGATAATATTTGATTTGCAAAGCACACTCCTTGAGATTTAGCCAAAGAAAAAACGGTCACATCCACATTAATGTTCTGGCTACAAATACCGTTATTCCAGATGGCCAGATTCGGGTTTTGGACAACAAATAACATGAGAATTTAAAAATAAGTGCAATGGTAATGATATCAAAAAGAAATCCCGCAGAAGATTGAGGGATCAAACTTCCATTCCATACTTTGATTGCATTAGTATGTGTGATCACATTGCATTGCATTAATATGTGTGACATGTCATAATTCAATCCTTCCCCTTAATACAGCCCAACAAGATTAGGCGATTTCGTATAATCTTAAAGCCTTGTTTTCTTAAATTCCTTTTCCTCCTATCAAAGGTTTTATTTTGACTTTATGGACTCGTAAAATGCCTGTTGGGGTTTGCCTGAATGTTCTTGATGACTTTGTTCCACAGTTGACAGTTGACAGTACCCGCTTGACGCTTGCTTTGAGGCTTGCGATCCGTCAGCAAAGTTTCTATGAATCCTAGAGGGTTTCTAAGTTTCTATGTACTTTTTCAGAACACGCCACATGGTATTTCGGGGAAAACCCAACACTTTAGCAAGTTTCACCCAGACCACGAAGGGTCTTCCAAATAATTGTGCACAATTATTTTGCTTCTTTCTTTTTCCATTTTGTATTTCTCTGAAACACGTGCGAACTGCACCGCAAAAAATCTGATGTTTTTATTGTTATAGGAAACACATAAGATGTCATGTAGTTTACAAATCTGACCTCTTGGGTCGCTGTAAGAATCAAAAATATTTGTTACAGTACTAAATGGGCCACACCTTAGTAGAATCCTCAGAATGTTCTCCAAAACACAAAGAGAACAAAAAAATGTCCTTCAAAGACCTATTTTTGCAAAATCATGAAGTTTGATATGTCGCAAGCCAGGTTTTGGAAAAGATTTGATTATGGATTATTTCCCAGAGGAACTCGGATCCCTCAGGGCCGCTTTAAGTAGAATTTCCTCCGAAGATAAAATTTTGCAAAATCATGAAGTATGATACGTCGCAAGCCAGGTTTTGGCAACGATTTCAGTATGGCCACTTTTCCGGAGGAATTTGGACTCCGGAGGGTCATCCTAAGTAGCCAGTATGGTCAGACAACCTCACAACACTACTTCTGCACAAAATTATGTTTTGGAAAAGATTTGAATATGGTCTCTTTTCCGGGGGAACTTGGATTCCAAAGGGCTTCCCCAAGTGGTCAGTATGGTCAGAATCCTAAAATCGTCTTTTCATGACCTAGTTTTGCAAAATCATGAAGTTTGATATGTCGCAAGCCAGGTTTTGACAA
Organism: Aedes japonicus; assembly: GCA_034211315.2. Taxonomy (NCBI): domain Eukaryota; kingdom Metazoa; phylum Arthropoda; class Insecta; order Diptera; family Culicidae; genus Aedes; species Aedes japonicus. The sequence continues at coordinate 29,094 of JASCZW010011950.1, forward strand.
TAATTTGAATATGACCACTTTTCCGGAATAGTTTGGACTCCGGAGGGGCTCCCAAAGCGACCAGTATGGTCACAAATGAAGTTTGATGTGCCACAATCCAGGTTTGGCAACGATTTGAATATGGCCACTTTTCCGGAGGAATTTTGACTCTGGTCAGAAACCCTCAGAATGTCTTCCGAAAACCTAATTTTGCAAATTCATAAGGTATGATAGATTGCAGGCCACGTTTTGGAAAAGATTTGAATGGCCATTTTTCCGGTGGATCTCGGATCCTGCAGGGCCTCTTTTAGTGGCTATAATGGCCAGAAATCCCCAAAATGTCTTCTGATGACCGAGTTTTGCTAAATCATGAAGTTTGATATGCCACATGCCAATGCTTCGCATCTAAAAGTATTATGTCCACTATCCCTGGAGAGGTACTTACCCAAATACTACTACCTTGGAATCCAAAACTACGGACATTTGCGGAATAACCAGTGCAAATCTTTAAAAAAGTTTAATTTTTTGATCTATCGTAAAAAGCCGCATCCGACAGCTAAGGATAGAGTACCATCAATTTTAAATTTGATATTTTGATTTTTTTCAGAGGGGTCGGGGAAGTACGTATTAACTACATTTAGTACATAACGCAAAATTCTTGAAAAATCGATAAACGTAATACCATATGTGGGAAACAAATTAAAACTCAAGAAAGTTTCAATTTGGTTTTAAAACGGCAACAAACATGACCAAATAGTTTTATAGTAGACATTACGTAGATAAGTTGGCTTTTTGGAAAAACAGTATTTTTTTTCCAAGGAATGTGGAAAAATAAATCCACCAAATGTAATGCAAATGAGCTTGAGATCGAAGCCCAAATTCGGTATTAATTTAGATAACCTTATCGAACTCGATCACTTTTAAGGAAATCGAATATATTTGTTTTAATTTTGTTTTTGTTGTTGTTTACTCGCATAATTTCCGAGGCGCATTAATGGTCGGCCAATATTCACCATAACGTTAAACGCACATATGATTTGGAGCAGTTAAAAACTGAATTTGATTTGGATATCTTGCTATCACACAATAGTATTCGCAACACTAGAACTTTTTTCTTAGATATAGGGAATCGAAGCAGATTAACAGT
>JASCZW010011951.1:0-30217 GCA_034211315.2 Aedes japonicus
CTCAGTCACATGGTGTTTTGAAGCAGCACTACCAAGCGTACAGTGAAAAAGCGCCTGGAAACGCGAAAGAATTCCCATTTCTCGGCCTGGAGTGGAACGATTTCGGTAAATGTTGCCTTTACTTGAAGAAAAAATTCCAAGAAATCGAATGGACGTGGTCTCATTGACCGCACGGAACTACTTGAGGAGCAAATGAGCTCATTTTACCCTGCTTCCCCTAATATTTTCTTGTTGTTTAGAAATTTCTTTTCTCGGTGTGACTCAAGATCAACAAAATGATGCTAGTACTATGTAAAATTTTTAGGAGAATCAATTGAAATTAGTTTCGTTCACCGCACGGCTCTGTGATTGAAGATATGGCTGATTTTACCCTGATTCCCTGATAATTTCATGTTTTTCACAATTTGCTTTGCTCGGTGTAACTCAAGATCAACAAATTAGCTAGTTCTTTGTAAAATTTTCTGGGGAGTCGCTGAAATTGGTTTCATTTACCGCACGGCTCTGTGAACGTAGATATGGCTGATTTTACCCTGATTCTCCTAATAGTTTTGGGTTCATCATAAATTTCTTTGGTCGGAGTGACTCAAGATCAACAAATTACTGCTAGTCCTTTGTAAAATTTGCTGAGGAGTCGATTGAAATTGGTTTTGTTTACCGCACAGCTCTGTGAACGAAAATATGGTCGATTTTACCCCGATTCCCCTAATATGTTTGTGTTATTCAGAGATTGCTTGGTTCGGTGTGACTCCAGATCTTCAAAATAAAGCTAGTCCTATGTAAAATTGCCTGACAAATTGATTAGAGTTGGTTTCACTAACCGCACAGCTCTGTGAATTAAGATATGGCTGATTTTACCCTAATTTCCCTAGTATTTTTGTGTGATTCTGAAATTTATTTGTTCGATGTGTTTTTACAGCAGCAAAATATGACTAGTCCTGTATAAAATTTTCTGGCCAATCGATTAGAATTAGTTTTATCTACCGCACGGCTATGTGAATGAATATATGGCTGATTTTACCCTGATTCCCCTGACATTTTCTTTGTTTTTCAGAAATTTTTGGTTCGGTGTTTTTCTAAAGCAACAAAATACGGTTAGTCCCATGTGAATATCCTGGAGACTTGATTGGAGCTAGTTTCACCACTCTGTGAATGAAGATATGACACATATTACCCTGGTTCCCCAAATTATTTCTTTTTAATTTAGAAATTTCTTTGGTCGGTGTAACTCAATATCAACAAATTAAGGTTAGTCCTATGTAAAACATTTTAGAAAATCGATTGAAGATGATTGCGTTTACCACACAGCTCTGTGAGGTAGAAAATATGGCTAATTTTACCCAGATTCCCTAATATTGTTATGTTATTCAGAAATTGCTTTGCTCTGTGTGACTCAAGATCAACAAAACTATGCTAGTCCTATGTAAATTTTTTTGGACAATCGATTGGTGTTGGTTTCCTTTACCGCATGGCTCTTAGAACGAAGATATGGCACATTTTACTCTGATTCCCCAAATATTTTTAAAATAAAGAAAAAATCATTATTTGTAAACATGGTACCGCTCAAACGTCATCTAATGAATTTGTTAAAATGCTGTCTCCTGCCTTCTTTATACTGTTCAGGTGCTAACAGCTAACGGCACGAATGAATTCAATGAACTTCTTTGCATTCATCCTGATTGTCCCCGTCTCTTTTACTCACATTTTGACAGTTACCGATAGTACCGTTCCTTGTTATCTCTTTAACTCTTACCGCAAAAAGTAAGGTTAGTTTTCCTTGGATTGGCAATGAATGAATGCACTAGAATGAACTGAACGAAATTTTTGAAGTTTAAGAGGTACCGTGTCGTCATATAAAAACACGTTCTAGAAATAAACTTACTTTATGACTTATTATTTCTTAGACCGCTTTTCTCCTTATTCGTGTTTACTTGTTCTCCTCAGTTTGTAATATTTTCATAACTAAAGAAAAATACGCGTAAAAATGAGTGAGCAGGAAACCAGACTGAGAAAAAATGAGCCAAAAGCTGAGTTAACTCTTAAAACGTGTTTTCGTATGACGACACGGCACCACACGACACGGTTGGAGATTACCACCATTAAAATTTAAATCTTTCGTTCTGTTCATTCGGCACAAAAGAGTTTGTTCTGCAAATGTTTCATATTTTTTGGATAGTTTGTTCAAAATGTTTTCAAATCGTGAAGTTGTGGATATTTATTTGAAAAACTGTATTAAACAGAATGTTTTTGATTTTGTTCAGCAAAATGTGCAATTGAAAGAAAATATATTGCATACACGGAAAAAAATCCGTGCCCGGATCCGTGAACTGCAGTCATGAATTCGAGAACAAGCAAAAATACACCGTGAACTGAATCACGTAATCATGAACTAAATCACGTTTTTAGGTAAAAATCCTGAAAACGTGAACTAGTTCACGGTCCGTTTTCATTTCGTGACGCTTTGTTTCTGTGTAGAAGTGTGGATGTATGGATGCGTACATTAAAATTTCATTGAAGAAATGTTTTCCATACAATCGATTTTTGAACGAAAAGCTGATTGGCTGGATTTGTCGTTCCAGGTAAGTCCGATTTTCCATATAAGAAAATTGATGAAATTTAAGAAGAGGTAACTCAATTTTATTGATATTGAGTAACACCGAGCAGAGATATTTCTGAATAACTCAAAAATATTAGGGTATTTAGAGAAAATTTAGCCATACCTCCATTAACATAGTAGTGCGGTGAATGAAACCAACTACATTCGATTCTGGAAAAAAAATTACATAGGACTAGTCTTATTTTGTTGCACACACCCGCAACACACCGAACAAGTAAATTTCAGAATCACACAAAAATACTAGAGAAATTAGGGTAAAATCAGCCATATCTTAATTCACAGAGCCGTGCGGTTAGTGAAACCAGCTCTAATCAATTTATCAGGCAATTTTACATAGAACTAGCCCTATTTTGCAGTTCTGGAGTCACACCGAACCAAGCAATCTCTGAATAACACAAAAATATTAGGGGAACCGGCGTAAAATCGACCACATCTTCGTTCACAGAGCTGTGCGGTGAACAAAACCAATTTCAATCGACTTTTCAGCAAATTTTACAAAGGACTGGCTTTAATTTGTTGATCTTGAGCAACTCAGATCAAACAAATTTATGATAAACACAAAACTATTAGGGGAATCAGGGTAAAATCAGCCATATCTACGTTAACAAAGCCGGGCGGTAAATATAACTAATTTCAATCGATTCATCAGAAAATTTTACATAAAATTAGCATTATTTAGCTATTATTAGCAAAGAAAATCGTGAAAAATATTAAAATATTAGGGGAATCAGGGTAAAATCAGCCATATCTTCAATCACAAAGCCGTGTGGTGAGCAAAACTAACTTTAATCGATTCTCCAGAAAATTTCACTAGCTATATTTTGTTGTTCTTTAATCACATTGAGCAAAGAAATTTCAGAAAAACACAACAATATTAGGGGAGTCAGGGTGAAATCAGCCATATCTTCATTCGCAGAGCCGTGCGGTTAATGAAACCAACTCCAATCAATTTTTCTGGACATTTTAGATAGGACTAGCCTTATTTTGTTGTTCTCGAGGCACACCGAACACAGCAATTTCTGAATAACACAAACACATTAGGGGAATCGGGGTAAAATCGACTTTATTTTCGTTCACATAACTGTCCGGTGAACGAAACCAATTTTAATCGATTTTGTAGCATATTTTACAAAGGACTAGCCTTAATTTGTTGATCTTGAGTCACTCCGACCAAAGAAATTTATGATAAACACAAAACTATTAAGGGAATCAGGGTAAAATCCGCCATATCTACGTTCACAGAGCCGTGCGGTAAATGAAACCAATTTCCTGCGACTCCCCAGAAAATTTTACAAAGAACTAGCATTAGTTTGTTGATCTTGAGTCACACCGAGCAAAGAAAATGGTGAAAAACATGAAAATATTAAGGGAATCAGGGTAAAATCAGCCATATCTTCATTCAAAGAGCCGTGTGGTGAACGAAACTAGCTGCAATCGATTTTCCCAGAAATTTTACATAAGACTAGCATCATTTTGTGGATCTTGAGTCACACCGAGCAAAGAAATTTCTAAACAACAAGAAAATATAAGGGAACCAGGATAAAATGAGCTCATTTGCTCCCAAGTAGTTCCGTGCGGCCAATGAGACCACGTCCATTCGATTCCTTGGAATTTTTTCTTCAAGTTAAAGAAACATTTACCGAAATCGTTCCACTCCGAGCTGAGATATAGAATTCTTTCGCAAGCCGGGCACTTTCTTCCCACCGTGTTGGCTCTTTCACCGCCTTGCGGTCCTCGTTCCTCACATTCACGAAAGCCCTCACCGTACAAGTGGTTTCGCTCTCCTTCTCTCGCACATCGTTTCGACTCTCCTTAGTCGGGCGATAAAAGCCCTCCGCGCTCAACAAGTGGTGGGCGAGGTTTTCGCCTGGCCCCCAAAGCAGCACCACCTCGCGCGTGCAAAACGGGTGTGCGGCGAGGAATTTGTTGCAAAAATTTGCTGTTATCGCAGCTTTCCGTTCGAGGAACGACGCCGTTTCTTCCAGATGTGGAGAGAAGCGGATGTTATACGCAACCCCATTTCGGTACGCCCTCTGGAAGAAAACTGTTGCTGGAGAGAACCGCACGCGTAAAAATGGGCGGATGCGACGATGCTGGACGAAGAATGATGATGTAGATTTGTTTATAGGTTCTATTGCTACGATGGAAACTTTGGAAGTTGACGCTAATTGCTTTCTTATTTGCAGCTAGAGTGCCACTTATGGTAAAAGATTTAAACTCCGTGTTAGGCATGAAAATAGTAATATGAAATAATAGTTTATACAACAAGTTTCGTTTCAAAAAAGGAGATATGTTAAGCACGAGTTGTCCATTTAACGCCGAGGGTTAACTAATTGGGTGTTAACAATGAGTGCTGAAAATCAAATAAGGCAAATCAAGCAAAGATTTAAACCCAACATTTTTTTGTAATGATGCAAATATCTAAATTAGTTTCGCAAAGGCTTGTTCGCGACAAAATCTGGACAGATTAAACTAGGAATAAAAAAAATTTGCTGGTAGTTCAATCCAAGATGCATTTTTTATTCATTTAATTGTGCATTATTATTCATCTTAAAACTATTTACAGTTACATATAATTAGGCTGCATGAAGTATTTACGAACTTTTGAGTTTACTCCAGCCATTAGGGTCTGTAAAGACTTCACTGCAACCGATTTAGCTGCTTTTGTTCAAGATTTTCGAAATTTTTCTATAGTTGTAGCTAGTTTATACTGAGAGAGTTCTCTCTTCACGAGAGCCCAATACCGCTCGTTAGGTCACAACTTCGGGCAGTTAGATGGATTCGCGTCTCTCAGTACAACATGGACTCCATTCGCTTTATACCATTCCAAAGCATCTTTGATGTAGCTTACAAGATGCCTAATCAGGCCAGAATAGCGAGAGCGTCATGGCTGCGTAGGAATGCTAACATTGACTGCTTTAGGCATTATTCATGCTAGATTTCCTTGTTTACCATTCCTGTAGTGAGATAGCTTCGCTTGCTACGACCACAGTTGTCTTGTTGCCATGGCAGTGCATAAAATAAGACATTCCGGGAAGCTGCTCAGAAGTAAGTTTCATCGTCCATTGTCACACACGAAAACTTCGTCAAATATTCGCGATACAACTTGCAAGCCCGGATTTTAGCCGTCACATTATGTTTATCATTACGGTTTGGTACAGTTTTCACCTTGAACGACTTCATACCTCGCCGGTGGTTGCAAGTAGGCACGAAAATTGGGAACACTTTAATTTTCTAGCCACAGTACGTACTGGAAGATCTGGTCTCTTCTCCAATATTTGCTTCACCTCCGCGTCCTTCTGGTGGTTCCTGAAATCCATTTTGTTCCGATCCCAGGCTTCCTGGCTGTTGTCAAACGTGTATCGAAAGACTTAAAAACGTTATGGACAAAGTTTGCCGGAAAACCAAGCTTCTTTGCAAGTTTTCTTACTGACAGATCCGGATTTTCATTGCGACCGCTCACAATTGCTTTTCGCACTAGCTCTTCTTTCAACGCCATCTTTGATCTAAAAGCTTGTAGTATCACCTAAATTTGATTTTACACAATGAACAGACATGTAGTCTACGAAATATTTCACGCGTTGATGAAATATTTCCAGTGATATCGGTATTTAGGGGTGTTCAGATTTTGTCGCGAACAAGCCTTGGAGTATACACTCCAATAGTTGCGGTACGTTAAAAGTATTTTTGTTATACCACAAAAGTTCAACTCAGTTTAGTTGAAATCGCGTCGGTGCATCAAATACTGGAAGAATTAGATGTACCTAGCCACTTAATAAACAGAGTCATTCAAGCACTGAATGCGGAACGCACTCGTGTTCGCTGGGAAGGTGTATACTCGGAGGAAAAATTGAAGGGAAAGGGCATCAAACAAGGATGTCCACTATCACCCTATATTTTCACCCTAATAATCCAAAAAAATTTAAGAGAAGTTAAAAAATTACCCTAGCCTTAACCTACTAGAATTAAATAATGGTAAGTTACCAGTGATATTAGCATTTGCAGACGATTCATTAATTATAGGCACATCAGTAGAACAAATAGAGTCTATTATCAAACTGTTAAAAGAACAATTAGGAAAAATAGGATTAGAAATCAATGTTGATAAAAGTCAAATTATGATAAGAGCGCCTTTTTCCGACAGTAACATACCTGAGTCGATGAATATTAACGGGGGAAAATATATAGGCCACAAACAACTAGGAAAAAATGCATGCAAGCGACTAATAGTAGTAAAATAATAATTGAATTTATAAGGCGATACAAGCCACCGTGGGAACTTTCGAAACTTATCTACAAAACAGTTATCTCACCATCTATTACATATGGATTGAAAGCAGCAGCAGAGATTAAAAGAAACAGGAAATCAATAAATCGATATGAATTACAAATATTAAAATAAATGCTTAGGTACTCAAGAAGCAGACCCAAGGGAAGGATAACAGTATCAGGTTTATTGGATGGAAAATCAGCAGTCAAAAAAGTTAGGGTATTGCGTATCAATTACTGGGGATATATCGATAGGAGACCAGAAGGACACCCACTGAAGGTAGCAAGAAAACTTAAGTTTTCTTGGAACATAAGAGGTAGGCCCGCAAAAACTTGGAACGACAGTTTAACAGAGGACAAGAATAAATTAGCGGAAGTAACAGAAGAGCAATGGTTAGAATTGGAAAAGGATAAGGATAAACTAAAAGAACAAGCAGAAGAGATTTATAAAACTTTAGGAAGCGAAGAAGACTCAGAATCAGATATGAGAGTAAGGAAATTAATGAATTAAAATAAGCAATGATTAAGATAATGATAGAGATTATTAAACAAAATAAGGAAATGAAGAATTTTTATAAAATCGTTGCTTAAAATCAAATAACTAAATAGACCAATAAATTAAAAAAAACAGTGAATTAAAACTATTAGGAAGTTGGTGCAGGATAGAACTAAATATAAATATTCTCATTACAGCGGAAGATTCGAAAAACATACTAAAACTGGAACGAAAGGAGCAGGATAAGCCATGAAACATCAAGCATTACTGGTGAGATCTAAGCAATTCTAAATAAATACGAAATACATACTACTGAATACGTGCCATGAGCGTATCAGAACATGTTCCGATAATGGAAGCGTAAATATAGTACAAATATCCAACTGATATAAATATTGTGTTTATGCGGGGCTTGTTGTAAGTGAAAGTGACCTCGGAATGAACGTGAGTGACCAGGCATTCTGAAATGGGTCACTGGATCTCAACAGAGCTATCACCTTTCAACACCCGGGCTAAAAATGTTTACAGGTTGTGATTAGAATAAAAGCATGATAGCTGCAGACATTTTTCTTCCATAAAAGCACTGCCGGACAGTGGGAGTTGGATTGTACACACACACACACACACACGCACACACACACACACACAAACACACACACACACACACACACACACACACACCACAGCGTAATAGCGCACATTGTTATTCAACAAAGTTTCTTAATATAACCTATCATTCAAAAGTTAGGGGTTTTAACTGAAAACATGCGTTCTTTTCGTTTAGATCCTTTGATTGCTTAGACGAGAATTGGCCAGAAAACCATGAAATTCTTGTTTTAATGCGTATTAGGGAACATAATGCTATATAAATGAGCCCAGTACTCCTGTGTCAAGGGAGGGTGTAGAAAAAGACGGACCGGTTTTGTTAGCGTTAATTTATGTGTGCTTCAAACTGTAATTAAATTTCAAACAATTACAAATATTTTAATTAAAATTCTAGATTACTTACTAATTGGTAGCCTTTGTGTTGCCTACACCCTACGATATAATCATATAAGCTCACTTCGCACGAGGCACAACCTTTTATTTTTTTCAGGTCTTTTCTTTTTAGGTATTATTTAAAAAAAATATTATTCACTGCAGAGCTCAAATCTAAGTTGAACTCAAATTCTCGCACTATCGTAAACTGTACCGCGTACCTCTTTCACCTTTACTTGCCAATCACAAAAAAGCCCGGAAATGCCTATTGACAGGTCGCCCCTTTATCGATGACATCTGTCACTGCGTTCTGCAGCGACGCTTTGACACCTGATGCCCTCGCAGCATAGACGTCGGTGGTCAGGGTTGCCAGCTTACCGGCTTCTGCGCCAACATCCTGGGACAGACTAGCGGGAACTGCTTATGATCGGACATGCTTTTTGTTAAAATTACCCCTAACTTTTAAACAATAAAATACACCTAATCACTTAGATCATCAAACACATGCATCATATTTTGCTCTACACTGAAAATCAATCATAGTTTATATTATAAAATCAAAGGTAGAACTAACAAATCTCTTCATTGTTTTCTGCAACGAAACTGAATTGTACTATTTATGAAACTATATACGTAATTAATGGCACGAGCGCAACTGGAAAGCACCAAGCATTTGTTGACATAGAAAGGTCCAATCGTGTGATTGTCAAAGAAAAAGTTATTGGAATATCCATGTGTAGTGAAACAAACACAGCTTTGTTGATGCAACATATCGAATAACTTATGGAAAGGGCGTGTTTCTGAAATTTTTTGGAACACATGAAATTAAATTCAAAATCTCTCGAAAACGGTTACTTTTAGGGAGTTCATACATCAGCGCAAAGCATGCGCAGAAACATTCTTGGCACAAAATGAATACATTAATTGTTATGTTATATATTCTCCGTGCGAGGAGTAACGATTATGATGTAGAAGGAGATGTTCGCTCATCACCATGAGGCACCTCTTCATATCTTTAATTCTAGCCAAAAACATTGTTGTTCACTCTTGGTGCCTCATGGTGATGAGCGAACATCTCCTTCTACATTAAAAAGAATTTTTTAAACCATAAATTGTTTTTATGAAAATATTCCAAAAGTTGCGATCAAGAAAAATAAATGTATTTCCATATTGCCCTTACCTTTCAAACAATGGCCTTTTTGTCCGGATCTTACCATCCAAATTTAAATGAAATAAAGAATAAAAAATAAACATTTGGGATTTGAATTTTAACTTTTAATTACGAATTTTTCATAATCTTTTTTTAACATGGACATTTTGATTCCCTACCATTTCTTTTAAGAGATTATTTCTGTTAAATTAACGATTTCCAAGTTACTGCTTTTCTAAAACTATGATATTAAAAACACCGGAGCGCTTACCAAAAGTCAAAACTCTGGAATCAAAATAATCATGCCAAAATACAGACACTTTTATACCTAACACGTTTCCAAGGTTTCGGCCAAATCTAAAATACTAATGTTTTGTCATTTACTAATTTTTCTCGGAGCCGCTCTTGATCAAAACATATGTTCCATATAAATTTAAAATAAAATTTAAGGACAGAGAACCACAAAGGCTAATGGCCCATACCTTAGCTCTCAAAAAGCTTAATGAACGTTTCAAAATCACTATAGATTGATGGACATGCATTATAGGTAAGTTTCTTTGAATAATGGAATCACGAGATAGGATAGTCGTCGAAAACTGAAAACATAATGTTTGGAAAACTTACATGCATACATACATCGCTAATTTTTTAATAAGTTATGTAAAGAAGTCAAGAAAAAATATAAAAATGAGGAAGTTCTTTGGTCCCAAGACAATGAAAAACATGAAAAACAAACCTAATTGATGTTTTCACACTGAAATTCTCAGTTTAGGTGTATCTTTTTATTACTCAAAAAAAAATATGTAATTACCTTTCATTTGCATATTTAGTTATTAAATTGGCTAAATGATTCAAAAGTTAAGAATTTAAAATTACACCATAATACTCGGGTTATTCTCAACCAAAACATTTATTCGAATTTTGTCCACAACATTTTAGAGAAATCATTAAACTTATCATATTCAAGTTGAATTGTTTCATTGAACTATTGAAAATGACACAAATATAAGGTGATGTTTTATAATTTCGTTTTGCAGAGGAAATTGACTAAATATCAAGTATTTTCTTATCACAGACTGCAAAGTAAGTAAGAGAGATCTCATATGCAAAAGTGAACGATACAAATATTCGCAAAATACTTAATTCGCTCGGCAGCCTTGGAGCTGTTCAGAGCAGTCATGTCCAAACACTACACTGCACGCCGAGCTACTTTGCACCACGCCAGCGCGTGCATTATATTCGCCACTTTGACTCCGTGCTTCCAGACTAACACCCAACACGGTGGGTACAACACCAATGTCAGTGCTCGTGGTTTGGCTTTGGACACCGTGACTGATGCTTCGGAAAACACCACAGCCGAGTGTTTCCGATTGTATCCGATTGCAGAATACACGCGTGGTTTATTTTTTTTTCTTTTTAACCGAGCCGTGCTTGTCAAATTCAATCAACTTGTGCGCCCATCACCCAACAGCCAAGAAAACGAACCAATAAGCCAATTATAAAATTTTTAGAATCATCCGACGAGCATTGCTCTATCCTTGGCAACCAGTGTCATACTGGGTGTTTGTTGAGAACTTTTTTGTGATCGTAACCACTAGGCTCGTGTATTTTTCCAAAAATCAAAAACGGTGTCAAAAGCAATACACGAGCGTGTACACTCGTGTCGCGTGCATTACGTTGCGGGTTCATCTGTAAGCACGAAACTAACGTGGCGAATTTCAGCCACTGAGTGGTGTGTGTTGCAGTCAAGTTCGGCTCTCGTGCAGAACGGTCGGGTGTTTTTACCAAGGCTGGTTCAGAGTAATGAATTGGAAGCGCTGGCGGTGACTAGTTCCCTGGAGGATGCCCTGGTGAGCAACCCCTGGCCAGGTAGCTCTATCGCCTTTGGCTAGGCAACCGTTGCTAGGCAGCCAATGGTTATGCAGTCGGTTAACCAAGCCAGTGCATACTGGGCCAGAATGAAAAATTAGCAGGAATAAATTATCTTCACTATGAATATGTAATTTTAGAACAAAACTCTCTTCGGCAAAGTTGCAGATTATAATTGGGGCTTTAATGTGACATCAGTTTCCGTTGGGGTGGTCCTTGAATATATTGAAATAAAAATTCTATCTTTCACATTTCTTGACAGGCAGCAATACAATGTTCAACAAAGTTGTTCCTTATATAATTTAAAGCAACTTTGCTGCAAAAACCATAGGTGTAGGTCTTTTTTGTAATGAGTTATGATCATTTTTACGCTTAAGGGTAGGGTGGCCCTGAAAAAAAATTGTATTTTTCAAAAGTTGAGTTATTAGTACGAGACACTGAAGAAGTCTGCACATTGTAGACGAAATACGCGTATCTGTCGAAGATAAGCAAAGGTAGTTGGAATTAAATGGAGATTACTAATTTTTCTTCTAAATTATAGTTGTATTTTTCGCCTATTTTTTTCATTTTAAATTTTATGAAAACGGTCACTTGTGCAAATTTTTAGAACTTGTTTAAATGCACAGTTTGATGAAGAAAAAACCTAATTTCACACATCCGTTCAAATGATATCGTGATTTTAGTCCAAAAATTACGATTTTATCATATTGCATTATTTTTTAAAGGGGGAAAAACGGGGATACAAATATGATTGCATGCGAGGGGTAAAGATAAAAGGTCTCTTTTGTATATAAATACTCAGGTGAACTTAGATGAATTTGGGGTTAAATGGTACTATAAAATATATGTACTTTTTAAAATAAAATTCTTAATTTTTTCTTAAATGTTGATGACAATGATAAATCACCACATTTCAATGAAATAAACTAATATTTGCAATGTGTTCAATTTAAATCGATAAAAATGAAAAATGGAATTGTATGAGTTTCGATTGTATATTATCCAAATGTCTCATCTAAACACAAACCAAAGGAACAAAACCTATACAGAGTGAATTATTATGCTCTCATCATCAAAGGGCCAGTAAATCATATGTAAAACTCTTTTGAGTATTTCAAAGCATATTAAGCTTAGTTTGTTTTGTGAAAATACACTATACTACACTATACTTCTCAATGTATGACGCTCTGAAACCTTCAGCACAATAGAAAGCCACCGAAGCAAAGAAAAAATATATCGCTTTACTAAGGGTGCACTGATTAAAAAGGTTGATAAACGCAAATATATTCTAGTTTTATTTAATAGCGATACCTTTAAAAAAAAAAATATTTGAAAAAGAGGTAATTTTTGGACATAAATCACGATACAATTAGAACGGATGTATGGTTTGCACCAAACACCGTTTTCATAAAAATTAAATTAAAAAGTTAGGAGAAAATCACTAATAACTCGACTTAAGCCGAGTTATTAGTAAGATACACTGAAGAACTCTGCACATCGTAGACGAAATACGCGTATCAAGATAAGCAAAGGTAATTGGAATTAAATGGAAAATACTAATTTTTCTTCTAATTTCTAGTTACAGGTATTCCACTAAACTGCTCAAATCCTTTAGGATTCACTTTTTTTTCAGTTTTCAAAATTCAAATAAATTATTAATTTTTTATGTCGTTCTAATCAACTGCCATTCAAAACATGTACTCTAACCCTACACTTTAACATTATTATTAAAGCAAATTGTGATGTGTTTTTTTTACTAACTGTAAAGGCTTTTTCCAAACATTACCCATCTACCAGTGGACAGAGCACAGATAAGAATCTGATCTCCTTCTGAAAAATGTCACCCGGGAGCAAAACGCGGCCAAAAAGCACACAGCGCACAACATATCACCAATCGCCACGGGCGGCCTCTTTCGATGATGGGCAATTAATAACGAAAAAAATTCCGAACATCACATTCGAGGCCACGAAACTGCGCGCGGCATCCGAATTAGCATATGAAACACTGTCTCAGATGCGAACCCTATAATTGAAAATTATAGCCCGCAACGTCCCTCGGCCTCTATCCGATTGCAATAAATTATGCAATTTCACAACAAAGCAAACCCCTGCACAGACGTGGTGCCGACGACTATTTAGTGAGGAGGTGAAGACGACGACGGTGATCACCTGCAAAATGTTTCCATTCGAGGACGAAACCCGCTCAGCACTGACTGTAGTAACACATTGCATAAAGTATCACATTATCTATGTATCGAAAGAAAGAGCACCCAACCGACCCGACGAAGGCTCTGCATTCCAGTGCAACAACATCGGGCACGTTTTTCCACGTACCACGTTTATTATATGTTAATCAGTTTAGCCACAAGCTAATAAGAAGGTTTTTTTTTTGTCTTATAATTCTCGGTGCGATGCTAACTCGGTTACCCTAAACCTTACCTGCGATGCGGTACTAGCGAACAAGCAGACATGCATGCATATATTATGATCCGAAAATGTTATCTCACTCGTCTCATCCTTTTGGGCGAAACCACGACCATATCGCGGGCGGGTGCTCGGAGCATCGGTTAGTGGAATAACGATTTTCACGAGGAGTGAACTCGAGCAAACCCGTTGACTCGGCGGTCGGGAGCATAGGAGTTCAGATCCTAAAATCAGCTAAGCATAAGCTCGGTTGGCATGCGCTTAGAGATATTGATGTGAATTATGCAAGAGTGCGCCTACCAGGGCAGAAATGGCAATGCTCTTTGAAGGAAAAATTCCAATTCCATCCCAAATTCAACCCTGTTTGCTATACATTAGACATCTCCCTCCAGGTGGTTACTGCACGAGAGAAGGGTTATCTGCTGCAACATCTTTCATTTTTCACAAGCACCTCCGTTTTTTTGTGTTTTCGCATTACATCGTTCAGTCCACATACTTTCAACTGGTTGCTTCAATTTTATAACATCTTGCTTGGCAAAATTCCCGGGTTTCATATTTGCACATATATTAACCATGTAACCAAGTCGCCCCAACCACCTATAAGAAGGTATATGTCAGTTTGAATCCGTTTTGCTCCCGGTTCCGCTCCGGGTGGAAACTGTCCCATCTTGATATGTTCCTCCCCTGTGCCAGCCGGGTCAGATTCTCCTCTTTACATGGACTGATTTATTATTTCCGCTCGGCCCGGAACGGTCCGCTTTGTCCGATTCGAGAAGCTGAACAACTTCACATTGTAACCGGCAGAGAAGGTTTGTGATTTACGACATGTCGCCAGAGTGACCGACAAGTGGCGTCATTTTTCAAACAAGGGACTAATAATCATAACAGCGTGAGCAAGGATTCCGTTTCGGCACGAGGGAAAAGCTGTCTCAAGTGGCAGGCCCCCGTTGAACTGGACAAAGTCCTGCAACCAAACCAGATTTGTAGTGCATATTTTCGAGGTAGAAAAAAAAAGAGTCGCTTTTCAGAAAGGGCACTGTGTGGAACTGGACCCAACATACGGCATCCTGATTTGGGACAATCCCCTTTCGAATGGTCATTGTTGTCGAAAGTTTTAAATTTAAATCCTCGGCAACAACTCGGATGCTACTTGCCACCCAAGCGTGAACCAGTGGGGATGATCAAGTTTTCCGGTAATGTTGTTCGCCAGAAAAATCGATTTTTTTATGAGTATTCTTAACAGTAGATAACATTTGTTCAATAGTATGTGGGAGATCATGTTCATTTCAACAATTTGTTTTAAAGACATATCTAAAATTTGCCAATTTAGACAACGTTCCAAAGCGTCGGAATCAAGAGAAGAGAAAGTAAGAGAGTTGTAATCGGCTAACGTATTGTACCTATGAGGTGAGCTCGAGTTTTTTTTTAATTCCAGCAAACTGTACACCATTGGTTATAACGTAGGGGTGCTAATGCATGAAGATGGATATTTTTGAGGAAAGTTGTAGCAAAAAAATATGATTTTTCACCAGAAGCGTATGAGCGTTTCCAGATGAAATCAGCCGGAAAAAGTCAAAATCTTGCACGACCCTCTCCGATTTGGATGAAACTTTGCACATGTCTTCGGAATTGGTGACGATGGATTTTCCGCGGGTTAAGGGAATTTTTTGACTCAAGACATTTTTTTCAGAAGGGCGTATGTGTTTTGTCATGCGTATTTTTCAAAAAATCATAACTCGAAAACCGTTGGTTGTAATAAAGTTGCATGTGACAAGAAGTTGTAGTTAATTTTTTTTTTTTTTTGTTGGAGCGTAGAACCACAGCGTCCACTGAGTTGAACTTTTGTGGTAAACTTGTAGTTAATTAATTTGACTTTATGAAAAAAATATGTACACTGTGAAAAAAAAAATTTTTCTTCAAAAAAACAAAAATTAAACTTAAAAATCAATTAGCATATCTGTCCAACGTACGATTTTTATATTTTTTTTTTCCAAAAAGACTTTAAGTCATAAGAAGAAGAATAAAAGTTGTTTTACGATGCAGCAACTTAAGATAAACAAGTTCTTAGAAGTAAGAAAAATTCAAATTTTTTTCCAATTTGTTGTTTTTGCATAAATAACCATATTTTAATAATATATTACGATTCTTCTAGTGATAATTTGATAGAGATAATAGATAATAGAGATAATTTTAAATTAATGTCGAAAAAATGGCTTTTTCCATGAAAATATTTCTTTTTCAAAAGTTAGTCGTGATTGTCCATCTGCAAAAGTATTTTTTTCAAATTATACATAAAATTTTCAACAACTATCCTTTTGACACCAAGAAGATTGAACGTCTTCTTAATTAACAAAATTAACGAATCTTAATTACCAAATAAAAATTTTGAGTTGTTTTTTGTACATACATGATTTATTTTTTTTTTCTACTATTTTAAAAAAAAGTTGTATTTACATTTTTACAAACACTATTTCCTAACATTCCTATAAATATTATGAAAACTCAGTATTTCGTCAGTTTAAAATATTT
This sequence comes from Aedes japonicus, assembly GCA_034211315.2. NCBI lineage: Eukaryota > Metazoa > Arthropoda > Insecta > Diptera > Culicidae > Aedes > Aedes japonicus. The sequence continues at coordinate 16,330 of JASCZW010011951.1, forward strand.
TCGCAGCGATTTTGTTATCTGCAACTGGAATGAATGAGTGATATTTCTGTCAACAGGAATCATTTTTGTTTGCTGATAACTACCACCCCATTTTGCAGCTCCCTCTTCATATTCTTCTTGTGAAACATAGCAAAATGATATTTTTGTGACATTTTCTTGATTTCTCTTAATAGCCCAATCATACAAAGTTTTCGGATGTTCGCAGCCTCATCAGACATAAAAATGGCCTTGTTATATTCATTAGTTGATTGAAATACGTTAGTAATTTAGAAATAAATACTTGTACCGCAATTGTATCATGTCTTAGAACTTTTGATATTACAACAAAACTTAGATTTTTAAGTATTCCTTACTCCATATAATAAATAACAAACGGATGAATTGTAGCCTGATCATTGTTCCAATGATGACTTTGAACAGCATCCTGAAGTACAAATGAATAATTCTCTGCAAAATCGCAAATAATAACTACTTCTCCTTCTTTTAATGAAGACTTTGTATCTTTTAAAAATTTAGATTGCTTTGTTTTTATATAATCATGAGTTAAAAGTTTTTCTAATTTCTTGCTAAAATATTCAACAAATTCATCGACAGGTTTTAATAGCGTTTCTAAATTACATCTATAAGTTGTAATTCATTGTTCGAGCGATATCTCAGACAAGTTATGTTTCTCAAGTTCTTTTAAAAATCTTATCTCAAATTCTGACAGCGTGGGACAATTTTCGCATTCACGGAGGTAACAATGTTTTGATCTTGATGATGAATTACACAATAACTTCTCAAAATGTTGATTAGAATCAGTGTTGAATGAGTATTTTTTTAAACTGTGAAGCATTAAATCAATATTTTCGTGAATTGCGCAAACTGTGAGAACCTGAAGCATTTAGCAATTTACAATGTTTTGGTCGTAATGCTGCAAAAGTACTAAATCCAATTTTATGTTCACTGACTTCTTTAAATCGAGTGAAAGTTTCTCTACGTGATGAAAGTAATAACCGTTTTTGAATTTGTTGACGCTTACCATTAGTGTTTACAGAGACATAATCTCTTTGTCTCGGCATGGCTCTGCTGATGTCGGCCTCGTCAAAAAATTGTATCACTTGATTCTTTATATCCGGATTCAAACGATTCCCCGATCTGTCATTGGGGTAGCCAATACTCCATTTTGGCTGCCAATTCTTTTGCTTGTAATGCAAGGTATTTGATTGTTTCAAATTTGCTTGTTATCTGCTGAATCGTCCACGAATTAGGCAAAACTGTTAATATACGTATTTTATCTATTCTCGAACAATCTGGTTCTATGAATTTTTCCTTTCAATTTGGGAATAATTTCATCATATTCCACAACCTTTGTTTTCAATGTAGCTAACTCTTCGACTTCTTCTTGTGGTGGTAAGCTGAATAGATATTATCTAATACCTGCTACAATTTCGGCAAATTTTTGCCGACGGTATTTATCGTTTTTAAATTCTCTAATGGATATCGGAGACACATTTATTCCTGCAATTCCATTATTGAATAACTCAATGTTGTGTATGCTGGAATAATCCGGTAGGTCACTGTCCTGAGAAGATGCCGAGGTAATTGAAGCTGCCGATGGTATTTCCTCCAAATCGTTCCGTGATGTGGTTGGTGCTTCGTCATGTCCACCGTTTTCTGGTTGCTCCAGTCTTTCGACAGGATTATGACGATACGAATATAACCGACATGAATCACAAATTCTTAATGACGTGTCCAAATGGACCGTACACTGCATGGATAAAAGTTTTTGAATTAACTTGTCAGTTAAATTTCTAAGTTTAGGCGAACACCGTCTCCCGATTTCACGAAAAGGTTTACAACAATGATTTGTTTCGAGTTCCATTTCAAATCGTTTTACACTTTACGCTACTTATGAAAGACACTGTTAAACTGATGTCATGACTTTGTAATGTAATCCTTTTTATACGTACTAAGTACGCACTTTAGGTACTTTTTTGAAATATTGGTATGTGCAGGGGTATGCAGGTAAATTATATTTTCTGTCAACACCAAAGGGAATGCATGAATAGGTATAAATGGGCGTAACAATTGTATTCTTACTGATATAAACAGTTTAACAAATTAAATACATTATGTTTCTACCTGAACAAAATACGCTTGTACACTAACATGAATACTAATTATTTTTGTTACGGGTTAGGTTTTCATAATATACTGTAAGTAAAAAAAAAAAAAGGGTATTTCTTCAGAGAAGTTCTTCAGAGAAGTTCTTCAGAGAACTTCAGATAATTCTTCAGAGAATTTCAGGAAAGTTCTTCAGAAAATTTCAGGGAGTTTCTTCTGTGAAATTCCAGAGAATTTCGGGAAAGTTCTTGAGAGAATTTCAGAGAGTTTCTGCGGTGAAATTCCAGAGAATTTCTTCAGAGGAATTTCAGAGAAGTTCTTCAGCGATTTCTTCAGAGAAATTTCAGAGAATTTCTTCAGAGAACTACAGAGAAGTTCTTCAGAGAACTACAAACAAGTTCTTCAGAGGAACTTTGGGAAGTTCTTCACAGAAGTTCAGAAAACTTTTTCAGAGAACTTCGAAGATGTTCTTCAGAGAACTTTGGGTAAGTTCTTCAGAAAACTTCGGTGAAGTTCTTCATATAACTTTAGGGTAGTTCTACACAGAGACTTCTGGGAAGTTCTTCAGAGAACTTCGGGGAACTTCAGAAAACTTAAAATAATTCTTCAAATAAGTTCAGGAAAACTCTCCAGGGAATATCAGGGCATTTCAGGTAAGTTCTTCAGAAGAACTTCTGGAAATTCCTTCATAGAAATTTAGGGAAGTTTTTATAGAAGTTCAGAGAAAGTTCATCAGAGAACTTCGGAAATGTTCATCAGAGAACTTCGGTGAAGTTCTTCAGAGGATTTAAGATTCAGAGATTGTCAGGAAAATTCTTCAGGTATAAAGTAATTTCAGATCAGTTGTTCAGAGGAACTTCAGGGAAGTTCTTCCGTTAAATACAGGGAAGTTCTTAAGGAAGTTCAGGGAAATTCTTAAGAACACTTCGGGAAAGTCCTTTAGAGAATTTCGGGGAAGTCTTTAAATGAATTTCGGGGAAGTTCTCCAGGGAAGTTTTTCAGAGATCCTCAGGAAGTTTTTCAGAGAACTTCTGGAATTTCTTCAGAGAAGTTCTTTTGAGAGGGTCGGGGAAGTTTTTCAGAGAAGTGCAGGAAAATCGCTTTGAGGTTTCCGATTATTCATATGTTCTTAGAGCACCAAAAATTTAATGAAATTGAATTGACTGGCTGTCACGTAGTTTTGAAGAAAAGTGGCAATTTTACAATTGTATAGGAGCGTTAGACGGGGAGCATGTTACTATAAATGCCCCTGCAAAGAGCGTCAGTGATTATTTAAATTATAAAAAGTTCAGCATCATTTTAATGACTCTTCTAATGGAATCTGATACAGGATCAAGTTTTTTGGCTTATCTGACGTGGGGACGATCAGCTGCTTTTAGGAAATTCTCCATATTATTATCTCTTCATAAATGGTGTCCACGATGAAATTGCCACACACAATATTGATTCGCAAAATTCGAGTTTTCATCCGATTGCCATCAAATTTTCAGGGATTGAGAAATAACTAATAAACTTCATTTTACCATTTTTTCGTATTTTATTTACAGTCCATACGCAAATGCCCGAACCTTGGCCTTAACCCCGGCCATAAGATTCTGCACAACCTGTGAATCAACCGTTTTTTGCATGTAAACCCATACTTTCTTCAGTTCCTCGACTGTCTTCACTACCTTAGGTCGTTTAAGAAGGTGCTGCTTCATAATCGCCCAGTACTTCTCGATGGGGCGGAGCTACGGAGTGTTGGGAGGGTTGATCATTTTCGGCACGAAATTGACCTTATTGTCCGCATACCACTTCAGCACGACCTTGGAGTAGTGGCATGAGGCCAAATCCGGCCAGAAGATTGTTGGGACGTTGTGGGCCTTCAGGAGAGGTAGCCGCTTCTGGAGGTACTCTTTTATGTACACCTGTCCGTTTATCGTGTCCTGGGTCACGAAAGGTGCACTCCGCTTCCCGCACGTGCAGATGGCTTGCCAAACCAGGCATTTCTTCGCAAATTTGGACATCTTCTGAGTGCGAACATGCTCCGGAACGCTGAACTTATCCTTGGCCGAGAAAAACAGGTTGCCGGGGATCTGTTTTAAGTCGGCCTTCACATATGTTTCGTCGTCCATGATGCAGCATTCAACTTTCGTCAGCATGTTGAGGTACAACTTCCTGGCACGGGTTTTGGCGGACTTGTTCTGCTTCTCGTCGCGATTAGGGGCCTTTTGTACCTTGAACGTTCGAAGCCCAGCCTTAGTTTTGGCCTTCTGGACAAAACTTCGGCTTAGGTGCAGCTTCTTAGCCACATCCCGAACGGAGGCGTTCGGATTTCGGTTGAAGGCGCCAACTACGCGGTTGTGATTTGTTACGGAATACTTTTCCTTCACTTCTGGGCTTCCGATCGGTGGTCAACCGTTCCTCGAACCGCTTAATCACTCGCGACACCGTGGAATTCGCGATTCCCAACGTTTTAGCGATGGAACGATGCGAGAGATCCTTGTTCTCGTGATGAATGCGCAAGATTTTATCACGCACGAGCTGTTCTTTCGACTCCATTTCCGCGAGTTTTGATCACAGGACTTTTAAACTAACAGGATGTAAATAATGCACTATGAACTAAATCCACCCAAATTTTCATTAAATTCTACCCAACGGTTAAAAAGTTAGAGCAATTTCATAGTGTGGCAATTTTATCGTGGACACCCTTTAGGTGTAGAGATGCGAAGCTCATTACATCTTGCTTAAATTTGTTATTCAAGCCATCGAATATTTGTTATAGGGTAAAGGGATGTAATGTTAGCCTTGCTCCTTCATTCGGCCTATGTACCAAATGTATCATTAATTTACCGATAATCAACAAAATCCCGTTGCTATTAGGATGACCGATGATATCCAAAGCAAATGAGACAATATCAATCAACTTATAGTTGTTCACTTACGCGTAATTTTCGATTTCTTGATCTTTTGGGGCATCATGATTTCACTGGTTAAGCTGAACAGATGATCTACAATGATCTTCAAGTGATCAAAATTTAGCTTAATTGAGTCGATAAAGCAAGTAATGCAGTCTGGATGTGCAGAAAATCGTTACACGTTACAAACTAACTGTTCACATTGCTTAAATAACAGTGATTTTACGAGAAAATCGCAGACCCAATGTTGGGGACATATTTTTTGTATGTTCCCAATTATGGCCTGTTGTAAAGATAACGTAGTAAAAGGTTGTTATTAGAAAATTTCAAGTAGCAATGTGTGAGTTTGCGAGTTGTTTATATTCAAGTGTCTCATCTTAACACAAACCGAAGGAACAAAATCATTTTTTAGTGAATTATAATGTTTTCATTATTGGATGGCTAATAAATCATACATGAACATCACTTAAGTGTTTCGAAGGAGTTTTACTTGAGTTTGTTTTCGTGGAATGTTGTATTAAGTAAATCAAATACAGCTAGCAATGCCTTAATTCATAAAACTAGAAAAAACCGTACAAAGACTACATTTAGTTATAAATCCTTCGAATGGGATGAAGTTGCATCCATGAATAGACCCAAGTTGGCGCCAATAGACCAACATTTAATCCACATCCCTCGAATGTTTCTGACTTTATAAGAAGAGTTGTGTAACTTTTCGTGATACATTCTACCAAATGTCTTATCAAACTTATCTTTGCAAGTGTTTTACTAGTTGAATCTTGCCTACAGCTTAAAAACTTTATAAGTTATGATAAAAAATGTAATCGATGGTTGCATAATAGGCTGAGTCAAGGGACACATACCCTACAAAGCAGTCTTCAGCCTCGTTACTGTTGCTGAGTTGGCCGATATACCAAGAATAGTGGCCAAATTTTGTGGTTTTTTAAGTTCCGTGGGATCGAACACGATTTCAAGAGAAGCGCCATCTCATCATAAGCTGACTTTTTACGCATAAAATTGCGCACTGCTGGCGTTGGTTTCAATCCACTCGGTTTTTCAAGTTTCAAAACGCATGACTGTACGTGTACAGGTCAGGGATCAAAATCAAAGGATAAACATCGGAACTGGTAGATTCGTAACATCCTCTCAACGTTATCATTTTCAAAATACTTAGCACTTAACTAGGAATCAAAATCCCCTGATCTAGATCTTCTTCAGATGAGGAATTGCAAAGCAAAATAATACACTCACTATAAAGTAAGGACTGTATTCGATTAAATTTGGACACACAAAATGAGTCACCCAAAATTTTCCTTGAGCCCGATTCTTTTCAAACTTTCTGGAAATAAAGTACCACTGAATGGTTAAGTTTTGACATCATTGGATTATTGAACCTCTTCTCCCAACCCAAATGCCCGCACCTTTGCCTTGACCCTTTCATCAAATTCTGGGCAATGATAGGACCGACTTGCTTACTTACTTTTGACCACACTTTCTTTAGTTCAAGTTCATTTTCTATCAGTTTTGGAGTTTTAACGAGCTTTGCCTTCATGATTGCCCAAAATTTTTCAATTGGGCGAAGTTCCGGAGTGTTTGGAGGGTTGACCTCTTTTGGTACAAAAACTACATTATTTTCTTTGTACCAGTCTAAGACGGGCCGGGCATAGTGGCAAGATGCCAAATCCGGCCAAAACAGTGTCGGGCCATCGTGAGATCTCAATTCGTCCTTGCGGATTTGTCCGTTGACGGTCCCAGAGGTGATGAAAGGCTGACTTATTTTGCCACATCCGCAGATCGCTTGCCAGACAAGGAATTTTTGGCGAATTTCGACATTCGACGCATTTTGAAACAAGGGAGATGACACAACATGGAAGCAAAAAGGTGCGGATGTACCTTAAGCTGACCCGACTTTGCATGGAAGAGAACTACTTCACTTTCAGAGGATCATTCTATAAGCAATTAAAAGAGCCTATGAAATCCTCTATCCCCATTCCTCTGTGAACTGTTTATGGCGAATTTGGAAACAATCCTAAAAGCGAAAGGATTACTCCCAACTCGTTGGTGGAGATACGTCGACGACATCTTCGCCGTCGTGAAAAAGACGATCTCTCCCTGATTCTTCAAGAAATCAACAATCTTCACAAAGACATTAAGTTCACCCATGAAATAGAAAAGGATGGTAAACTTGCATTCCTCGACCTTCTAGTAAAGAGAGAACTATTGTCGCCATCTCCTTTAGAGTTTGAAATCTTCAGAAAACCCACAAACACCCAAAGAGTCATCCCATACACTTCAAACCACTCTTTTCAGCACAAAATGGCCACTTTCCACCACATGATCCACCGGATGTTGACCCTTCCTCTCAATAAAACTGGAAAATCCAAAGAATTAGCATATATCTTCGAAACTGCCAGACTCAATGGGTACGAAAAGAGTACAATTCAAGCGATCATCAACAAAAAGGAAAGACATCTACATAGGAAATCACAAACAACCCTCTCAGACTCACCTGAACCCCTGAAACGTGTATCCGTCCTCTTCGATAAAGACATTACACAAAAGCTAAAACCACGACTTATGGAATTTGGTTTGGACTTAGTTTTCTCCAGTAGGCACAACCAATTAGCATCGATGTTAGGCTCCACCAAAGATTCAGTAGACACCTTAGGCAGAGCAGGGGTATACAGAATCAAGTGTAAACACTGCAACAAAATATATGTAGGTCAAACAAAGAGAGCCTTGGCAACAAGGTTCAAGGAGCATCTAGCGGAGGTGACTAAGGCTGTTAAACAGAACGAGAAAGGAATTTCACATAACTTCAAATCAACAGTCGCAGAACACATCTTCACGGAAAATCACGACATAACGACGAATGACATCACAATATTACGGATTACCTCTACAGCCTGGAAATTAGACGTCGCAGAACGCTTAGAAATAAACAAACAAAAGAACACAAATCTACTAAACAAAGACCAAGGCAACGGTTACACATGGCTCTTCAACTTAATACCCAAACGACATCAAACCCGACGAAACGGAGCACCAGCTGCTACACAATAAGTATGTTAGGTATAAATGAGAAAGAAGCGAATTAGATATTAAGTACACTTGTTTTTGACTCAGGATAGGTATAGACAAACTAATAATAAGATAGGTATAAACAACATAATGATAGGTAATCGTTTTGTATTTAGAAAATAGTATATATACGGCAGGTGGCGAAGGTTTTCTTTCAGTCGAGTTATTAGTACGAGACACTGAAGAAGTCTGCACATTGTAGACGAAATACGCGTATCTGTCGAAGATAAGCAAAGGTAGTTGGAATTAAATGGAAGATACTAATTCTTCTTCTAATTTCTAGTTTCATTTTGCACAGTTTTTAGGAATCTAAGCGAAATCGAGCTCGTTCAAGCAGGAGCTGCCTTAAAGTGCAGTAAGTCTTCTGTAGAACTTCTCCTTCATGACCAGATTATCGTCGTTAACTTCTCGTTTCGTTCAGTCGTTTCCTTTATCAAAACAACCCTCGCACTTTTGGAAAATATTTCAAAATTGTCACTAATCGTCATTCTTGCAGCCGGATTAGACAAAAATGCTAAAAGTCAGCCTATTCAAACAGTCTTTCTCTAATCCACTCTTTTAATGCTTCGAAACGTTGGATGGCAAAGGGCTTGAGCATGAATTGAAGAGCATTGTCTGCTTCATATAATGTCCAGTGTTTGCTCTAAAGCTACGTTTACAGTGTCCAAAATGTTTTGTGCTCACTAGATCACTCGCGCCACCGAACAATAGGTACCCGAAACAAGGAAAAATGCAATACGTTATAACAAGATATTGCGCAAAAAAGCATCGACACAACCGTTCACAGCCGATGCCTGACGAGGTTTGTCGTAAACTTTAAATTTATGAACTACAATCACACTGAGAATCAAAAGTTGAAGATTAAAGTGAAAGGCAGAACCATTTAATAGGAAATTCAGATGTGTTATACAACTTGACCGTTTCCAAGTTTCGCTTTAGAAATCAAAAGTTAGGGAACGTCCATTAATTACGTCACGCAAAAATTGACTCGCAATCAAACCACTACAAAATATACTGAATATCCACAACATAATATAAAACGGGAAAAGGGAGGGACCATCAGGGCACCCAAGTGAAACGATTTGGATACGAAGCATGGGACTGCCTTCTCCCTATTGTTAACATTTCGCGGAACGAGGGCTGCGGAAGTGAACTTGCTTTTGGAAGGAGATTCTCTTCCCTATATTCGTGGGTTTCACGTAAGTGTCTCTGCGTTTAAGTCACTTTAAGAACCATGAAGATGCAAGTTATGCAAATGTCAATGCATCTTGATTTTTTTTATTCGTAATATTTAAACACATTTCAAACATATGTTTATGTTACATACTATTGATGAGAATTCTAATATCAACATCTTAAAAGCAACAAAATAGAAGCAGAAATGGGAAATTCAAATTGATGTAGGTACCTGAAAACATACGACCTTTTTTGAAATCACATGTGTACGAAGGTTATAAATTGAGCAACATTTTTATTTTCAGTTTTAAAAGTTTAGTTATTTGACATAAAGCCATGTTGGTACCATATTATATATTCTTGTCGTACAAATATCTGGATGTTCGGGTAGAATTTTTAAAAAGTGATCAAATGAAGTGTTAATTTTTATATTCTCCTAGTTTCTCAAAATTCTAAAGCAAAAATCTACTTCATTCTCACACAATCTAAAACTACTATTTCAATGGTCAGTTATAATTAAATTGATACAAACCAAAAAATCTTTTTGAAAATGTGATCCAGAAATAGTTTATAGTTTAAGAGATACATATATCCGTAGGTATCAGTGGATTAGGGCATCCTTTAGCTAATTCAGTAAGGCATTGCTACTAAGCAAGACCATGTTGATTGTGGCTGAGGTAAGTTTGGTGTGAGAATTTTTTGAAAAGATACATTTTTTGACTCCATGGGAAGAGATCTTGATTGTTTAAGAGAATTTTTGTGGACAGTTTTCATAACAAAATCTTTTCTTTTACATAATCACATAGCCTAGGCATAGCAAACGCCAAAACAAGTCCCTTCTGAACAATTATATGTGTCCCAAGCCCACGCAAGCATTTCTAGCCAGTTGTATCTACCCCTCTATTTTTGTGTTTAAATAATACAACGTGTAACCTATCAGATTATGCAAATTAGGCGGACAGTAAATTTGACAAGAAAATTTGCACACACCAGTCAAGTAGCATACGTCGATGTCTAGTGGGGATTCTTTTGCCAAACGTGCTTTTGATGCTGCCTTCTGCCACAAACAAGATGACAGTGAAATAAAAAAAAATAAAAAAAAACACAAGCCTTCGGAATAACGTCACAAATATCATAAACCACATTCCTCCCCAGCAGCCACATTCGTCAGCACCGCGCGCAATGCAGAAAAAGCAGAGATCTATCTGCTTAGCCGACGTTTAACGTTTTTTACGTTTTATTTTTCGCCAACCTCCTCCAGGGGGTTGAGCAGCAGCAGCATGGACCTGACTTTTATTTTGTGTCCCAACCCCAACGTCAGATCCTTCTTGTCTTATCAGGTTCTCTGCGGTGGAGGTGGAGTTGGCATGTCAAATTCTCCTTTTCTCGATAACCGGCGCTGGTGAATAATATATGCCCGAATGCTCCGAGTGAAAAATAATAATAAACATGCACCACCTACTGTAAATACTCCGACTGAAACAAGCCAACGGACTTGCTACAAATTGCGGTGGTGACGGATGATATCGTGCAACAAATTAGACGAGGGTGAAACGGCACGAAGATGTGCCATGGGAAAAAAAAGTGGAATTACATCTCCACGTGAACACGTGACTCGTTGGAGGTTTGATGTTTTGACGTATCTGCAAGCAAGATGATTCGATGTGCATAATGTATCAGCAGAGAGACGAATCGTAAAAACATCGTTCTGTGTGTTGTCGGAATGAAGTTGGGCATGTTTGAATGTTTGGTTGACGAAAATGTTGACGATCACGAAGGTAGCGGATAGATGTTTTGATATGCGATGGATTTGGAAAACAAGGGTTTGGGTTTAGTTTTAACAAGTTGTGTGCTCGTCTCCAACATATATATTCGCTCTTAGTCGTAAAACTCATTGGACCGTAGAAAACAAGATATTTTGAGAGGACTTACGACCAAATTGTTCAGAACAACTAAACTTGAGAACTAATGCTAATGCTAATGCTACCCAAGCAACACAGCTAGTAATAAACAAGTTAAAATTACTGTTATATGACAAATACAGATAATCAATATAAGTGTATAATACTTTATTTCATACTTTAATATGACGTAAAAAGCGCAAAAACTGAAGCCTTATAAAACATAAAAAGGAAAAAAAAAAACATTCTCGTAGATAAATATAACAACGCCATCCGTAGGATTTGAACTCTAGTCCTTGGCGTGATAAGTATGTATTCTTTGCTAAGCCAACTCCGATTGTTGAAAAGTGAAAGCTGAGTATCTATGACAAGCTTCCCGTTGGCAATGAAACCACAATCTTGTACAACAAATTCATCGTTTTGAGAAAAAAGAACACGTTTTGCAAAACATGGTTGGTTTAATGTAAATTCATTTATATTTAGAACTACCCATAAAAACTTGTCCTGTTCATGTTTTATAATTGTATGGAACAATGTTTTTAAGAACAATGATAAAGTATAAATCACTTCGAGCAGTGAAAATAGTATTTTTAGCCCGATCGTTTGTCAGAATGATATATTGAGTACGAGAGATCCAGACCGACGTGAACTAGAAAAGTTTTGCAATACGGTTATAATACATTTATAAAACAAACAATTATTAATAATTGCATAAAGATGTTTTGTGTGTTACTTGGGTAATGCTAATGCTAATGCTAATGCTAATGCTAATGCTAATGCTAATGCTAATGCTAATGCTAATGCTAATGCTAATGCTAATGCTAATGCTAATGCTAATGCTAATGCTAATGCTAATGCTAATGCTAATGCTAATGCTAATGCTAATGCTAATGCTAATGCTAATGCTAATGCTAATGCTAATGCTAATGCTAATGCTAATGCTAATGCTAATGCTAATGCTAATGCTAATGCTAATGCTAATGCTAATGCTAATGCTAATGCTAATGCTAATGCCATATATAAGTCATGCTTTTGGTCTCTTAAATGCAACATGAGATTCGTAATTGGAAAAGTAGGAAAGTTAAAATCAATTCTTCACTTCATCACGTCTAAAAAACTGTAACACTGTTTCAAACTAGCCCTTGGATGCGCACTATATATTGAAAAAGTCGCAGACTAAATTGGCCTATCTGTTAAGAGGCTAAGAGGCTATTCATAAAGCTGAGTTTTTCCCAAATTCTACGCTCCATACAAAATTTCAAAAAAAAATTGTATGGAGAAAAGCCAACAGGGGGGGGGTAGGATGAGGTTTTCATAAATTAGTCTTCGTGATTTATGAGCCGGCCCTAAAGCAAATCTTATTTTGTGGAATATAGCTCGCATTTACTAGGGATAGTCTGAAAAACAATTACAGTTTTTCATCCCTATTTTTAAAGTGACCAAGTGGGCTTCAAATGGTGAGTTGACAATTTCTAAGGAGGGTGCGACCGACCGCTGGACTCACAAGTTCCTACCTCACGCCTCCACGAGTCATATGATCACAAAAGACTGCCAGCTGAAACATGGAGACGCTGGTTGGCGTAGCCTGGGCAATGTTGTCAATCCGACAATAGCGAAGTGAGGGGGTGCGACCGGTAAATCATATCATAATTTTCCATTCTCATATCTCTCTGGTCTTCCAGGTCGTCAAGTATTATAAAATAATTTAAAATTTAAAATTCTTTTTTTTTTCATGGCGGTCATACATTGCCTAGATTTTCTGATTTATAATGGATGCGCAAGTTTGTCTACAATTGCAACAAATGTAATTTTCAGTTCATATTACAATATACCCTCACCATATATTTTATCTTATAGGACATTGTTTATTCATAGCCATTATCATTCATCTCTATCATCGTTATCATCATTATTATCATTTTTATCATTACTTGTGTTTTCGTGATTTATATTCTTACATAAATATTTGTTTGTTACTAATTTAAAGGTTATATATATATACACCTTATAGGTTATATATTCTTTTAATTATATTTGTCACTTTATGTCGAATTATCATGATATTGATTGAGAAGTATTTAGTACCTTGATTAAAAGAAAGCTGCAACGGAATCTATGGTAGGATTTTTTACTTATTACCTAATGTGTTTTTCATTTCCTGTTTGCGAATAGACCTTCTTCCAAATATGAGCTGGTTTGATTCGTTCAGCGCTGTTTGCCATTCGGCTAGTGTCTGATGTTACAGTTGAATTTTTGGCATTACTGTACCATAACTCACAATATCATTATATTTGATGATATTGTTTTATCGATTTTACTTCATAGATGATTTAACCATTGCTTATTGTTTTTTATGTCCATTTGTCTTAAACTTTCTGTCAATTAAATCTTCCCTGCTTTCCCAAAACAGGAGCAATAACTATTAGGCCAGCAAAAATAAAAGCGGATTCATGTTATAAAATCAATTTTTGGAAAACAAAACATAATTTCTTCTTCAAATATGCTGGTAAAATTAAAGTTTGCCATTTTACTTGTAGAAATCATCAAAAAAAATCAAATGCCAACATATGATACCATAATTAGCCAATGTTGATAACGAAATTTGTTATGCGATAACTGTGGAAATCAAATCGAAATCTGAAATAACAAAACTTGTTACTTATATGATACCACCTTATTATTTTCCTTCGCTAAGGTACTAGTAGTAAAATAATTTGATCAGAATAT
>JASCZW010011952.1:0-30212 GCA_034211315.2 Aedes japonicus
TGCCATACAGTAATCCTCATTTTTTCCCTTTTGTCTAACCCTTTAAGCGCTTCATCGTGCAACAGCATATGATGTTGTGCCAGCCAGCGTTGTCTCGTCACATGCTCACTACATTTTCATTATCATCCACCATCTCCTGTCCCCGCGCGCGATCTCCGTTCCCCGCCGTTCCACAAAAACAACAAAGAAAAGCTACCAAATAAAGAAAACGAATTGCGCTCCATGCTGTCATCCCAGCGCCGCCGCGGCCTATCACTCACCCTCCTCTCTCCGGCAAACAAAATCAAATCCATCATATTTTGCTTATCGCACAGCAATATTGGTTTTGATTTCACCTCCTCGAGCCGCGACTCGTTTCGCTTCGATTCACGAGTATTCTTCTTCAATCCAGCTCAGCTCAGGAAAAAAGAGCCAGTCGAACAACCGCGTGCTGGAGTGAGCGAGATGGAGGGGGATTATTTTCCGCTTATTCTCATCCCCCCTGCCAGACAGCGGTTCTGGCGAAGTTGCGTGAGCCGAATGCGAAACAAAGTTTTGCTCTTTTCAAATCAAGTCCCGAGACACAGAGGACAGCACAACGAGTGGGAGGAATTATTTTTGTTTTCGCAGATGAGATCCACATTTCTCATGGTGGATGAGAGTCTTACCTACGTCTTTTTTTTTGAGCTATGATTTTCGAAATCTTAGCGATTTACTTTGCTGCCGGTGCCGGTTATCGAGAGATGACATTGTCGAGTTAGAAAAGAAAGATGACGAAAGATGTTTTCGCTGAATCATTCCTGTTCAGGTCATGGGCGTTCGGAGATGGGGGCGTCGGATACGAGTCACGAGTACACGCAAAAAAAACCGCTGTAGAAACTACAATTTCGAGGGTTTCATTTTACAATGCCTGCGATAGAACACGAAAAATAATCTGCACAAAATTAATGGTAAAAATCCATAAGTAATTCTAATAGATTTGATTTGCCACACAAAACATAATCCCCTGAGAAGGGCAATTGAATAATATGTGCGGCCACACATGGATTTTAGATGGAACTAAAAGAACTACTTGTCCTGCACATAGATTTCATTGCACAAAGCGGATTGCAAAAATCTATGAGTAAAATATACTCGAATCTATGAGTAGAATATACTCAGTGAAGTCAACCATGGTGGGGTTTATATCAACATGAGGTCGGTCAAATATACCCCAAATCACAGAGAACAGATGTTCATCTTCGATCTGCTACTTGTGTAAAACTTTAAACCGACATTTTAAATGTATGTCGTTATGCTCCTGTTAGACGGCGCTGCAGTTGTGCGAGAACTGTCATCAATACAAAGCCTAGCACATAACCTGAAAAGTTTTGTTTGTTTTTCTCTGCACTTGCTTTTTATACCGGCTGCCAATATTAACTTTTACACACGTTTTTCAAGAAAAGGTATATGGACATCAATGTCTGTTCTCTGTGCCCAAATGATGAAGGTTGTACCATAAACGTAGTAAACTTGACTGAAATTTCATGGCAGTTTTAAAAATAGATATAGTCGTGTAAAATCAAAGTTTTTACTGCAAGATTTTTTTCAGTGAGGAGGACATCTTGATAATTGAGTCGAATTCGACTGGAAGTAGCATTCATTGAGTGGATAATGAAAAGTTTCGCTAGGACGGAAGTACTAATGCCAAAGTAATTGCATTCTAAAGTGTTTTGATTTTGAGTTACTCTCAACAGATGATTCAATTTTGATTATCGGTTGCTCATGAGAAGCCTTGAAAATGTTCAGCCTATTTAAGCAGCAAGTAGGTGTACACACTTAGAATTATATGCCGAGTCTCGGCTTTCTGAAACCGGGATCTCGGTTTCGGTCTCGGCTTTTTTATGTTAACCGATAATCTCGGTTTGGGTCAAACTGAAAACTCATTTAGTTAGCTGGGCATAAGCAAACTGATATATCGGTTAAAATTAGATATAAACAAAACTGAGGTTAACCGAGATTTCGGTTAAATAATGTGTAAATATTTTATATTTTGAGTAAGATTTGTATGTATGTAGGCATTATCAAGAACAAAACGCACAAAGTGATTCTTAACTGAATAAGGAAATACGTGAAAAAAATAATGTTTACTGATGTATTTGAATTCACATGACGTGGATCTTATAGGAATATATTTTACAAATGAATCTGTATCTTTGTATACTGCCACGTTGCTCGTATGCCAGATGAGCGACAAGATAGGCTTCCATAATCAGTTGAGATCCAGGAAGAGACTGCCGAATCTGCGGCCCGACCTGCACACGATGGATTCTGCAGAGCGACTGGAAGCTGATTGGTCCTAGGGCCGAGTTCCAGTAACGAAGGATTCTCCATTCTGCCGTAGATTTCCCCATAGGCCATTAATACAAAAAAATTGACTTTGAGGAATACGTGTTTCTATCTCGGCATTGCTTTGTTTAAGATGTATATTTCAATGTTCAACGCTTGATTTTGACGGTTTCAAATGAAATTTTTCGAAATCGGGTCGTACATGTGAGAGTAATTGGTATCCAAAACTCAACATTTCATTAGTGATATTTATAGCATTCATTTATTCGTCAGTTAAACTTTTTCTAAATAACAGTATGTATATTTTTATGGATATTTGCTTTCAATAAAGTTAATTTTGAAATTCAATGTCAACTACAGTGTTGATATTAAAAAATTTGTTCAGTAGAAGTGCACTCAAAATAGTGTCTTATGATAATATAAAAGCGAATAATTGGAATTTTTCAGCATACGTAAAAACAACTTTCCCCCTCGACCCCCCTCACCAAACCTTCATCAAAACTTGCCAAAATGTATTGACTTCAACTTGTAGTAAGATCCAGCTGCGCATATCTGCGCCCAGGTTTGCTGTGATTAGTTTATGTGGCTCATATCAAATAATTGCTTTTCCTCTTAGAATGTATGTACAGAAATAATTGACATACACATCTTTTCCCCTCGATTCCTCTCACCGAATCTTCAACAAAACTTCATTGAGAGTATTGACTTCGACGTGTACTGTGTTCTAGCTGCGCCTTTCTGCGCCATGGTTTAATGTGGATCGTTTAAGTGTCTTATATCTAATAGATTGTTTAAGGCTAAACTCGGATTGATGTATTTTCGAGCAGTTTTTGTCAAAGCATCATTTTAGAATGCAAAATGCACTCGTCCATTTATTCCTTTTACTATTTCAAGCTGAACAATTAAATCGGTCCTAAGTAACAGAGATTCTCTTCGTCGACTTTATCTTTCGTTAATAGTGAGTCTATTAAACGCTTTGCTGATGTGTTTGACGTATTGGATCAATAATTACGCTCTATATTGCTACACTGTGTGTTGAAAATACTTGAATACGTTATGACATAGCCGTAGGAAAGCAAAGAGAAAGTTGAGGAGCCTTCTAATGTTACTTAGGACCTAATGCATAATTCAGCTTACACTCAATATAACTACAAATAATCTTTGAAGATCACTTTGATGTAATTTCACTATAGATACTTCCGTGTTGAACTGAGAGTCACGCAATTCTCCTGACTAGTGCGTTGGATTCAAAGTTCAATCACAAGAATTTATTGTAATTAATCTCGTATTAATGCATTATAAAGATGTAATGATATTAATGAAAATAATGTTTCTAGACTTAATGTGATTAAACGTATTAAAACTGTAATTGATGGTACTGAAAATATTCAAACGGAATTTAAAAAAAAAAGATTAATAAACGTTTGTTATAATGGACTAAATTATAAGTATCGTTTAACTAAAGTAATTTAAGCTGTAATTAATGTAGCTAATTTATACCTGTGCCAAAATTCATGGTTATGTGCGTGCACCTCATCTAAAACTCGAAACATGTCGGCAGTGGTGGCCAATTTGGATTTGGATACTAAATAAGACAAGCAAAGAACTTAATTTTTAATTCTCATGTGATTCGAGGTGTCGCATGACAGGTTTTGGTCCAATTCAGAAACTGGCCACTTCACTGGGGGTACCCGGAACATGTCCGAATGTGGACAATGTCGTACTTTTTACTTAGTTTGACTGACATTGATCTTGTTATCAAATTTTCATGTGATTTGAGGTGATGAATGATGGGTTTAAAACAATTCTGGCTGATTATACACACATGATCCATATTCACCAGAACATTTCCCGGTGATATTCGCAGAACCAGTTGACCGATTCCAAAAGAATTCAAGAGCTTTCTTTCGGACCCCAAAGCCATTTGATGGTGGTTTCGATCTAGTGGTTATTGAAAAACTCGTGCGATATAAATACTTTTCTTTGTAGGAAGAATAAAAGTTCAGTTATCACTGCAAGGAGGATCAATCCGGTCTTTTTGACATCAAATTTGAACTCAGCGCCCCAAAATTCATGAAAGATACATGGTTTTATAAAGAAACTCTCAAAAAGACTATTTTTGGCCGCGTCGCTTCTAAGTTGGAACCACTGTGCGTTCCACAAACAACATTAGACTTAATTCACTTGCGAATGAAAACAATATGGCACATGGCGGTTGACAGATAAAAACCCGAACCTCGGCTTACGACACTGCTTAACCGATATTTCGGCATGATAGGTAGCTGAGGTCGGTTGAAGTTTGGTTAACGTTTGTGCTCGGCTCCTAGTGTTGCCGAGAATCGGTTTAGTAATGAAGTTACCCAATATTTCAGTTTCAAGTTATGCTGAGACTCGGCATCGTTTAATTTTTCACCGAGTTTTCAGTTAAATATGAAAATGTCGAGTGAATTCAGCTAAATGTTTAACCGAGCCCGTGAATAATTTTTTAAGTGTGTAGTTCCATAGAATGTTGTGGGTCTTCTAAAGCGGGTTCATTAATGTAAGTGGGTATAACACATTTTTACTGTACACTACGTCTTACGGTAATGGTAGGGTTTCAATAATGTTTCAATGACGCTAATGACTCAATTAGTTTTCAAGATATTCACATTAACTCAGTAATCACAGACCAACATTCTTTAATTATAAACTATGGACATATGATTCTTATTTATCTATTCCATTTGATTGTTAGGCTGAATTGCGTTAGCTTACTAAGCCGATATTTAATCCTTTTTATTTTTTGGATACAATGTTTAATGTTCAGTAGAACATTGACCGTTAACTCGCTATTTAGCCAAGATTAAAAGGATGACATTTCCTGGAGATGGATTGGAGAAAGGAACATGGCATACGAAATCTGAAGTCTCGTTAGTGAATTTTCGTCATCATTGTGCAACATGATCAGGGCTCATATTTGCTATGGATTTGAGGATTAGTAATCGTACTTCAGATTGTGTTATTTTTTTTATGAATTTCTTCTTGAGAATTTATCAAACGTTCCAGACAAAGTTGATGGTTTTCTTAAAAGTTTATTAAAAGATTTTAACATTTTATCTTGAATTTTGAAACTTGTCAGAAGGTCTGCGAACCGATCGGAATTTCTGTAAACTTATCAAAATTTCTTAAAACTTCTTAAAACATTAAGTACATTAAGTAGCTCGTAAGAAGTTCTGCAAACATGCCAGATGTTCTAAGAGCTTGCCAGGACTAATATTCTATTTTTAAAAAAAATGACTGCCTGTCTATCTGACTGTTATAGACTCGGAAACTACTGAACCGATCGGCTTGAAAATTCGTATGCAGGAGTTTTTGGGGCCGGAAAAGGTTTTTATTATGTTTTGAGACCCCTCCTCACTCATTAAGTGACGGGGGAGGGGCTCTCATACAAATGAAACACAAATTTCTACATAACTCGGAACAAATCAAGCAAATGGAACCAAATTTGGCATGTGGAAGATTTTGATGGCCAAATATGTTTCTACGATGGTTTGAGACCCCTTATCTCTCTGGAGAGGGGGATCACATCAAAATAAAACACAAATTTAAACCAAACATCACAATTACCTTTACTATTATGAAAACTCGTATGCAAAAGATTTTAGGGCCTGAGAAGGTTATTATGATGGTTTGAGACCCCTCCTACCTCTATAAGGGATGAAGGGCTCCCATACAGAAGAAACAAAAATTTCTGTCTAACTCGAAAACTAATCGAGCAAATGGAACCAAATTTGGCATGTAGGAGTGTTCGAAGGCAATATATTTCTACGGTGGTTTGAGACTCCTTATCTCTCTGGAAAGGGGGCTTACATACAAATGAAACACAAATTCAAACCAAAAAGACAATTACCCCTACTGTTATGAAAATTTGTATGCATTGTTTATTTGTATGAATTATTTTTGGGGCCGGAGAAGGTTCTTATGACGGTTTGATACCCATTCTCCGTCTGGAAGGAGAAGAGCTAAGGCTCACATTCTGCATAATGAGCAATCACATCCAATTTGTCAAGTGTGTGTTTTTGGAGGCAGGATTTTTTCTAAGGTAGTTTGGCTCTAATACAAATGAAACAGAAATTTCAACCAAACATGAGAATTATCCAGGCAACTAAAATGTGTATTCCTCGAGTAAGCAGCATGTACTGATACAAATTTGAATCCCCTACTTAATCAAGCAAGGAGGATATTTGAGTGTGCTACATTAGTGCTCAAGAAGTTAATCTAAGGTTATGCAAGAGAAAATTACGTTCAAAGTGACAGGATACGGCGTAGTTTGAAGATAAATGTTTTGTCTATCAAATGCTTCTACACAGAAAGAAAACTATGGCAGTAACTAACGATCCGGAGGTTAAATTAAAAACACAGCCCTACTTTTTTTGCGGAGATGAAAAACATTGGCAAATGAAAATTTTTAAACCAAACTCATTACGAAAAAAACCCATAAAAGTGCCAGTTCTATTAAATTTTCATTCATATAGACTCAAGCGTATGAAGGCTCGCTCCGGGTTCAGCTAGTATATTCATTAAGTTGTTTACATTCGATGATATTTTCAGGCAAAATGTCAGAAGCTCTGACATGTTTTTAAGACTTGAGACAACTTTTTAAAAAAATAATACGATCTCATATTTTCTGAAAGGTTCTCAACATTTCAGACCTTTTATAAAAAGTTTTCAGAACGTCGTTAAGGTTTCTTGAGAATTTCCAAAACGCCTGACGGTTTAAACATAAATTTCTAAATCTCTGATGATATAAATCATCTATTTTGAAAAAAATAATCAGATCTTCATATTGTAAAGAACTTTTCACAAGTTTTCAGAGTTTCATATATGTTAAGAAGTTTTCACAAATTCTTAAAGTTCTCGTAAATTTTGACTAATGCTCAGAAGCTTTGGCTAATTCTCAGAATTTCAGGCAACTTTTTTATCTTCAATTGTCCGAAAAGCAATCAGGATTTTTCACGAAATTCTCGAAACTTTTCTAAAATTTTCGAGATATCTCAGACAATTCCAGAACTGATGGATGATAAAATTTCAGATCAGGCTTCAAAAGTTCAAAGCAATTCCCAGAACTTCTTATAAATTATCTGAAGTCTGGATAATTTTGAAACTTTCAATTTTCTGATACTAATGACGAGTTTTGTGCCCTTTTAAGAATTGGTTCAAGGGGTCTTGTTGATTATTCAAGAGTTGCTAATAAATTTTCTTAAAGCATTTATTGTAATCAAAACATTCCCATGGCCTCTGACAATTTCTAAGACTTTTTTTTTGAAGCAGTTGATAAGTTTACTGTATTTTTGATGATTTTCCCGAACTCTGATCAAACGTATATTCTCAAAATCTCACTCTTTGATCATAACTATTGACAAACTTTCAGAACCTCTGACACGTTTTAAAACTTCAGGCAAGTTTTCAAAATTGTTGGCAAGTTCTCAGATTTCTAAAGAGTTTGAGCTGTTTAGTGCAATATCTGTAACTAGAAATGAGCCAAGTTATTAGTACACGACACTGAAGAAGTCTGCACATTGTAGACGAAATGCGCGTATCTGTCAAGATAAGTAAAGGTAGTTGGAATTAAATGGAAAATACTAATGTTTCTTCTCATTTCTAGTTACACGTATTCCACTAATAAGCGCAAACTCTCTGACAGTATAGCAAGTTTCACATCGGGCTTGATGCGTCGCAACATTATTGGTTGCAATATTAGCTTTAACCATAGAACTCGTTGGTGATTTGTACCTATATAGTCGTCTACCAATCTTATCACTCATCGAAGTCTTTTGAGTTACTGAAAAAGTCTGGCAGCAGCAGATTCAACAAAGCCCAGAACTAATGTAGGTTGCTGTAAATAGGAGTACCGTTCATAAATAACAAGTTCCAATATGTAGTACATCGTAGAGCCTTGGAGAATTGAGAATACTCGTTCGTATAGCGCTGCGCTTTATCCAGCACTATGTACTAAACAATTCCTAGACCAGACCGGGAATCGAACCCTGCCACCAGCATGGTGTTGCTTTGTAGCCGCGCCTTCGCCGACTGAGCTAAGGGAGGGCCTATTCAGCCCTTCCACCTGATAGTTCCGCATTAGCCCCTTGGATGAATTCAGGTGACTCTGTGTACTTAGCTACTTCCTGCCTGTCTGTCTTGAAACGTTTCTTAGTGTGAATACGATTATTATTGAAATCATCTCGTTGCTGCCAGTTGTCGTTTGCGATGCGTATTTCGGTCTTGAATTCTATGTTCGGATAATTTGACATAGTTTGAGATCCGCTTTTGTAGATATTCCAACTGGCGAAGTCGATCTAGAGATATGGTCTTCTGATACTCACGTTCACTCAATGAACAGTCCTCCAATTGATTGCTGGATGAGCTCTCTTTGATGATATCGTTTGGAGTCGTTGAATGGCGGGCAATGCTTGCTGTTCCTTATTTCCAAATATGTGCAACAAATAGGCTTCGAACGTTGATTTTCGGTACCGTTTGAACTGTACACAGTTCTCAAGATTTCGATAAGAGTTAATTCTATAAATCGTTTAGTGTATCAAATTTTGTTTTACTCGATTGAAGCTAAAAAACTCGTTTTTAACCGGTCCTGTTGCTGACCTCACCTGAATAAAAAATTCTCATTGTAAACCTATTAGGTGTAGTGTAACAATACAATAGAATCTTTAGTATGTACAATCAATAGCATTATTCACAACCATAAGATGGTAATAAGAGTTGTTCCCACAATAGAATCTTACGTAAAGTGGGACATCGACAATAGAATACGGAGGTTGTTATATATCTTAACTATAGAAAAAATCATTTTTTTTCCTAACAAATTGAGCCAATTTCTATTTATTGTATTGTTTCACAATTGTTGAAAATCCTAGCATATGGAGTAAATTGAAGATTTATTATGATGATAATATATATTTTTCATCTTTTTTTATTCACGAATTCAAATCTCATTTGTGATCGAAAATAGATTTAAAGGTTATTTCATATTATTGTATTTTAGTTGTATGGTTATTTTTATCCGGGCTGGGATTGTAAATTGTGATGTCTCTAGTGAAATCGAAATTTCTATTTCAAAAATGCTCAAAACTTCTATCAAGTTCTCACTACTTCTAACATACTTAAGAAACGTCGGAAAAGTTTCCAGAAATTCCTAATGTTGCTAACTATACTTATCCTGTAATAAGATAGTTTCATTGAGAGAAGATTATTAATCCTTGCCGTGTGGTTATTGTACGTGTTCTTGTGTTTACGGGTCCAAATTATTATTTTAGTCCTTAATACATGACCTTGCCATTGGGAGGAACCACATGAACCGCTCATCGACAGATAAATATGTCTTGAAGATTTGCCAAAGAAAACTACCAAAATAAAACACCCTGCCCACCCTTAACCACGCCACTGCACCCAGCTCCATCATCCCGCACTCCAGCGTGGGACAAAAAAAAATCTGCCGGAAAATGATTAATTCCTGTTGATGTTCGATATTTCCATTTCACGCATCTTCAAGAGAAGGATTCCTGCCATCATCTGTCGCCAGCCCCGCCCCCCTCCCGCCCGCGCACAAATTTTGACTTTTGCCGCCGCAGTGAGTTTCGTTCAGCGTGAGTGAAAGCACGCGCAAAAGTAAATATCATTTCGAATCGCTCCCGTGCTTCCAGGAATGCGTCTTGCCAGGGCAGAACCCTTGGAAGGGGGGCGGGGCGTGGTAACGTTTCGGTTCATTGATTTTTTTTCCTTTGCTCCGTGGCGCTCTGCCGTTATCTATCTGCTGTACGGCAAAGTCTCGTTCGCCGTCAGGTTTGAGGTCGACGCCATCGCACCATCATCCGACATCATCTTCATCGTCATCTGTGTGAAAGTTTCGCGTGCGTGTTCCGAGCCTGATAGTAGAAGAGCTCAGATTGAAGAGCGAGAGCTGGGAGAGATCCACCGTCGCCATTCATTCGCCTGCGTGTTTTTTAAACAAATAAACTATTTATTGAAATAATATTATGAAAATAAACATCCATTAACTTTGTCTACGCCGTCGACTCCGACTACGAGGACGTCGCCGTTTTCATCATCATCCACCTCCTGCCATCCTGCCATAGAACCACACCAGCAGGAAGTCGGCTGACGGGGGGAAGCAGCAGATGTGAGTTGAAGCTTTCAGGATTCACTCACCCGATCTGCTCTTGTTGCTTAAGCTAACATAGCGTTGTTGGTGCGTCACACCCAAACCCCTCCCACCCCCAAATTCCACACACCTTTTATCCAGAATCCGCAGAATGCGAGTGTAGAACCAAAGTCGACTGCTTGGGAGCTGCTCCTCACACTGAGCTGAGAAGAAACTTTCTTGCTTTCATCAATGGAAAATAGAACGAAAATGGAAATGAATGTCTACAGCCCTCCTTCTGAGGAGAAAATTTCTGAGTGTGTGTGTGTTTATGGCTGAGTTGGAAAGCGAGATGTGCTTCCGACCCTCGACGAGGTGGTGCTGCTTATTCGTCAGTTTGCTCGAAAAACTTTCGTGAATTGCATTATTTGGTAAATCAAATGATTGCTTGCTGGCTGGCTGACTGTGTGCATGTTTGTCTTTTCCCTGAAGTGAAAATGGAGTGGAATTTCCAGCGAAAACTCCGGCACAATTTCACCCCGGACTGGGACTTCTGACTTTTGACGGCTGCCCCGCAGAGCTGGGCTGAAGGAAAACTAATAATTCGCACATATTTGACGTTTGATGATGAGGCTCTTCAGGGGCGCCTACTTCGGTGTTTGAATTCGGCTGCCGGTTTGCCCCGGTTGTAGCTGTCAGGAGCGGAAGATGCAGATGCAGCAAGGGAAGTCAATATTTGGGCATTTGAGCGAGGATGATTGATTTTTGAGTGGTTTCGGATGTTGATTTTCAACGCATTGGATTTTTTGAGAAATTACCAATGAGTTGAGGCAACAGTCGTGAGCGCGTGGTTTCCTAGAAGGCATCGAAAACTTGCAAACTTATTTCAATTTAATGCCATATGAAAGCCTCATCAGGAGCATAGTCGAAGCGCCAGATATCACGAATAATTTGAAGTTTATTTTTTGTCGCGCCTTGCTATTGTGCAATCCTTACTATTGTTCATAACGTAAAACCGGGTGTCATTTGAATTTTTTGAAAATGAGAGCGTTGCGATCAAGTAAATAGTTTTTGAACGCTAAGAACTCTCGCTCGACTAAACAGAATTACATAATTCCTACACGATTGGATCGAAAAATTTCTTAATACCTAGTTTGCATTAGAATTTTAATTACGTGCTTTCAATATGAGTAGTTCAATTTTGTGCTTAAAATTGTAGCTCCCATACAAATCTGAATATGAACAGGTTGAAAATGCGTTTTCCATATCAGAGTCCATAAAAACGGAAAGCAAATGGTTTCATATTGTCTTCTACTTTTAATTTAATTTAGGCTCATTCATTTCCCTGTTATTTTTAGAAAATGCTATTCAATGCTAGAATATAACGCAGTGGACAAAACGAAAAGATTTCAGTGTAAGACAACAGATCTCAACTGATGGTTTGACAGAATTTATCTTTTCTTAGTCGTCATTGCCCCTCCCGGTTGTGGCACGGAAGACAAACGACGCCCATGAATACCAAACTATCGAAATATTTCTAACAAGGGAACGTCCATTAATTACGTCACGCAAAAATTGTTTTTTTTATAACACCCCCCCCCCCCCCTTGTCACGTTTTTTGTATGGACCTACAATTTTTTTTGTATGGATCGTCACGTTTTCTCAAACCCCCCCTCCCCCCTTACCGCGTGACATAATTAATGGACTTTTTCCAATTCGTTGCATTGTTCACAATTTTTAAAATTTACTTTAAGCTTTTGAACATGTACTAGGAAGAATGAGTGCTGTTTTATAATCGTGGAAATTGATGAGTTCAAGTCTAAGTGTCAGATTTTTCGCAAATGTGTCTAACAAAGGTTTAACAATAGAGCAGCAATCAGTTTTAGGCTGATGTTTTAAATGGGAAGATCAATCAAATTTCAGTTACTTTAAATTTGATTGTGAATTTTCTCTTAGTTTAAACTAAAAAAAAATAAAGGCATTTTTAGTTCCAGAGTTTTCTGATTTTGAATTTTACTTCACTTATGAGGGCTTAGTCACTAGTTTTGCCGAATTTTCTGGTAGCCGCAGACCAATTATTTGTGAACTCTACCATGGTCTTGCACTCCTTGCCACCTTTCTTGAGTTTGCGCTTGTCGATAGCCCAGTAGCGTTCAATTCGATGAAGCTGTGGACGATTGGGAGGAATGACATCTTTTTCAACGAAATCTACCTGATTTTCTTGCATTTTTTTTTTATATTGGCGCAATGGGCTGACGTCAAATCACAACGGAAGCAACCTTTTCTTCAAACAATCAGTATGTTAATTTTTGGTATTGATCGTTTATTAGAGCCGCAGGAACAAATTGCCTGCCATGCGAGAACCATCTGGTAACATTTTTCCACCTCGAACGCCTTTTCGGAGATGCTAACATTGTTGGAGCACCACCCTAGTCTATAATAGCTACTAATTGTAAGATCCACTAATTGCCAATAAAAGGCCACACACTTCACCACTGTACTCCATACACAAACATCGGATCATTACGTTCGGCTACACTGAAAAAATCTTTCACTTAGCTACTAGCGGAAACAACAGTAAATATTTTCCAATACCATAGTAAGTGACTTTTACATGAACATCACATAGAAAAAGAAATTCTACTTGGCTAATCAATTACATTTCACTGGAAACATAAGATTCACTTGATTTTGCAAAGCATCTTCCAATTCCTGAATCACATGAAAGTTAAGTGAATTTCTAGTGGATATTTTCCACTGATTATGTGAAATTTATTTTGGATGTAGCGAACACAGTCGGAAAGGCCTTTTGCCAATCCGTCTCACATTGCCATTTGTCTAACAGGGTCAAGATCAATTTATATAGCCGAAATCAGTTGCAAATATATCACTCGTTACGCGTATCACGCGTTATTGGTCCGTTTCCGCGTTTTTTTCATATCTATTGCGAAATATATCGTGTTCGATTGCCACCGATTCTCGCGCTTGATGCGATCCCTGAACCCTACACACATTTTCGCCGATAACTTTAGTGTGAAATTGATGTCCTAGAAGCGTTCTGGAGTCCTCTATCACATATATTTCGTCATCAATGAAAACTCAGGCAGACGGTCATGGCAAAAGTCAGCTTCACAACTTTCTGGCTTTGCAACTCACCTCAGCACTTTGTTCTCCTTTTTTCCGCTTCTTGTAAGTCTTCAGATTATTGCACTTCTTGATTCTTTGCACCATTCCGACGGAGGTACGGAGGCTCCGAACACAGAGGTTGACTACCTTCCGAACCAATTTTGGGTCAGCTGTACTCGGATTTTCTTCCTGTTCCTGCCAGCTCATCGAAAAAGTAGTGCTCCCCGAAGTTTTTGATGGTAGATCTTACGTTATCGTGATGAATTCCGAAACGCTATTTTGTTCATCGAGACACCCTTCTCACGAAGCCACGTGTCCTCTCGAACAATCACTCGAATTAAAATACTTTATTCGATTCGCGGCGTCTCGAAAACGATCACTGTTTACCGAAAGTTCAGGAGATGATCAAGTAGTTGACAGATGAACGCATCGAACCTAAGTAGGCTCAGGCCGATAGTCTTACGCGTGTATGTGCGAGCGCATCGTAAGCGTTGCCAGTTATTTGGTTAATATATTCATTCAGTATTCAGTTAATTTTCGATACAATCCTAAGATGAGGTGTTTTCGAGGTAGTTACACAGCTTGCAGGAAGCATTTAATTTTCTGCGTAATCTAATGTGAAGAGTGGAAGGAATTTAAAGAAATTTGCTTGCGTTTACTAGCAAAAATTTGAAAAAGTGTATCAATGTTTAATTTTTTATTTTTAAAAAGTGATCAAATGAAGTGTAAATTTTATATTCTCTTCAAAAATTTTTTTTTTAAATAGTGTTTAAAAAAAAGTGAAAGTGAGCATGCTAGTTTTGGCAGAAAATAATGGGATATTTCATGTAAATTTAAGCCAGATACCGCCTGAATCTAGTCTGTTTAATGAAATATTGCAAACATTGTTGAATGGCGTATGCAAGATTGCAAACAATTTCGTTGTTTACAAACGAGGGGAAATTTTACGTGACTGTTAAAATTCATTTTTTTTTCTGTAATCATGTAATTCCAAAGTAAAAACAAAAATTACAACAACGCATTGGAAGGCCAATTTGTAATTTGATTGAATTTGCAAATAAAATTGGTACATGAATTCTCATAATTCACTTCTCATGACGAAATATAGTTTTCAATTTCGATAATCGATTATTTAATCATCATTAAAATTTCGCAGATGATAAGTTCTCAGAATAGTTAACAAAATTCCATCTGCGAGGCAAGCGATATGGTGCAATTTTTTTTTACTTCTCGCATGCATATTTCGTTTATCTGTTCGCTTTGATGGTTGTTTTTTCACAGAAAACTTCTCTTTTAATTGGAGATCGGCATGCAGGTTCAGTTGAAATATCATGTTGATAAACATTTACTGACTAGAAAGATGACCGAGAACCTTAAAAAAATAAATAATGCGAAACATTTTCAAATTGCAGCGCGTTCATACCGAAAGACCAATTCTTGATCCTGTACTGGGTTGCACTTTGCCGGGAGTTGCGTTGGATTTTTTACCAGGAGAATTTGACCACCCTAAATGCTTATGTCCATTACAGCATTTTTCGTTATTTCTGTCAATTCAGCTTCAATTTGGTCACCTTCACGAAGGATTGATCTGCCATCAATATTTCACCATATCCCTCAAAGAACTAGATAAGAAGCAAATAGTGAACAACTCAGCTGCATTCTTTCAGTCTTCGGATCAGTCTGGTGGGAGAAGTGCTTTTTGGGCATGTTTTTTTTCACTTAATTTATTCAATCCGAGTTCCGTTTCAAATCAAACACTTCTGCAACCACTCCAACAACGTTCTAACCGCTAATAAGCACTTTCTAATCAAGGAAAACCCTCTATCTTATTGAGAAATTAATAAATTATACCCTCAAAATCCTAGAAGCGGCCCAATTAAGTGCACTGCTTGTTGTTTTTTGCATTGTTTATTTTTTGTTGAAACCGAAACAAATGCCTGGTTGCTAGGAACGGGTCGACGCAGAAAATTGCAACTCATGTAGGCACACTTAAACAAAATAGCACAGGAAAAAAGTATGCTGAGCGACTTACCTCTTGCAGAGAACTCACACAGCTTTTAATAGATGTTAAAAGAAAAAGCAAAATTGAAAAAAATCGAACAGAATGCTCTATAACGTGAACCGAGATTTACCTCGATACGAGATTTGGTAAAGCACCATTGCAAGCTCCAACAAGAGAAACCGTATAACGGAATGGTCAAAGATAGGTTCAGAAAACCTACTCATGCTAGTTGGCTAAACTCAACTGTTTCGAGCTTTTTCGGGTAAAAAGTTGAATAAAAGATCTCACCGTAATAGCAAGCCACCTGTTTTTTAAGTAACAAAAATAAATATTGATGACAACGAAAAATAAACATTTTTTTCGCTACTACTTCTCACACACGTTCTTCATGAGGAATGGTTGGTGAGGAATGCACTTTTTTTGTATAAACATGACCTAGTGAGAAGTGTTGAGAATCCCTTACTAGAACATATGTACTGCACGGTTATTCTGAGGTAGTCATTTTTTGACTACATTCTAGGCATTTCTATGAACATCCTCCATACGTCAAAAAATGCCTACTTTTTAATCCAAAAAATGAATACTACTCAAAACCTTTTTTTATTTCAGTGTGATAAAAAAACATGCATAAAAACAAGGCCATCATCAAAGTGGAAATAACCATTTGTTCTAGTTGACTGGCTTTGACGAAAAAAAGAGGGTTCATACAAGCCAAACCTGAATCCAGTATCATGGGCAGGCTACCAGGCACTTATTAGATCATTTAGACTGATCTATATCTATTCATAATATAACCGTCGCTTTCTCGGAAATGATAACTTTCTCCGACATATCAGCAAGAAGATACATGTTCCTACCTTATATGGTGTATTTATTTGTATGTACGGGGTTTTAAGAGAAATCGATACGGAATGTCGTTGATTTGAAAAAAAATCCGATCCGAACTTTTGAGATACTGGCGCTGAGATTCTTGTTCATCTTCATTTCATAAAGTGTATAGTTCCTGCAAACAATCACATTTAAAAAATGCATAGTTTCAAATCTCTTTCACTTGCTGCAAAATGCCTAATAAAAATTCACTTTATGACGTATAACCTTTTTAGGCATTTTCGCATAAAACCTTTTTAGGCAGTTTATGCATAAATCTCGGAAACTTTTTCAAACAGACGTATGTCATTTTGTAAACAAAGAGGGGAAGTAAGAATCAAAAGTAAATTTCTCGAAATTCTCAGCACCCTCACATAAAGAAGCATCACAATCATGTAAAGCAATGTTATTCCTTGTGTTGGTGACCCTAGTTTGCATGAAAGTGCTAAGGGTTTCGAGAAATTTACGTTTGAATCTTACTTCTCCTCTTTGTTTACAAAATGACATACGTCTGTTTGAAAAAGTTTCCGAGAAATCCAGTCTTCAAGCAGCCTACTTTGAAGTCATAATTGCATACACTGTAACCGACCAGTACCCATTAATGGGTAAAAATGTACCCATTTTCGATAGTATATGAAGCTGTCTAAAAATAGGTACTTTTAAAATCAAAATAATGCATACTTAAAACCCATATTTTATTTTCAATGATAGACTAAGAGATGGGTATTTTTCTACCCATTAACGGGGAAAATATATCTTGGTATTTTCCTGACTCACTTTGTATAGTTAAAAGTGCGCTGTTCGAAAAATAAAAATAAAACTTCGCGGAATTCAGTCCACGAAAACGCGAAGAATATGGAAGCTTCCAAAAACTGAGAGGTACGTTATGAATTTATAATAATAATTTAAAACGCTTCAATTTCATCAGTAGAATCGTATTTCTGAATACGTGTCACCTCTGGAGCATAAAATTCACGCTTTCATCAAATTGATGTCACAATTATTTAAATCTTATCAGATATATTCCACGGAAGCCTTCAGGAAATGTTTGGCGATGCAGGAATCTCTCTGGATAACGATGTGATGACCCACTTGAACGTCGCCGGAATTTTCACCGATGTGAAACCTCCGAACGAAACTTGGCATGTCTGAGAGGAAAAGGCCTGAGGCTTAAGGGTTGTCGTTAGGAATAAATACACAATTACAAAAACAAATACAGATATTGCGTTATCCTTTAGTTAACGTTAGTTAATTGGGTTAACTTGAGTTCGAAATAGGTGATATTTTACCCATTAATGGGTACTGGCCGGTAACCGTGTGGTAGAGTTCAGGCGAGAGCGGATGATAGAAAACGAAGAAAGAAAAAAATGCCACTTCTCTTAAACGGGTTCATTTGACAGTATGGCCTAGTTAAAAAACCACACATGTGCCCATTGTTTTGTACCTAATGTCACATTCATGCATCAGTTCAACAGCAATCGTCACAGTTCAAAATGATATTGATTAATGCGTAATTTTTCGTTACCGAGAGAAAAGTGTGCAGAATTATTGCAACATTTGTCTCTCCTTTCTATCTCATGCATTCGCTTGAACTGTGTGTAAAAAGGATTGTCAGAGTGCGGGCTTGAAAATTATGCAGCAGGCGGCTCTTTTGCGGAGAACGCACATTTACCAAAAGTAAGTTAGTTAAAAGCGAGTGTTTTGTGCACGCCTTGAAGCACATACAATCAGGGTTGCCACATGTACAGATTTATCTAGATTAACACAGATTTTTTTCATTTTTTTCATACAGATATCTGTATGTAAAGATTACAGATTTTTGAGAAAAACCAAGATTTATAAGATTTTTGGCAATTTCTTGTCCACTCAAAGAGCTCCAATTTAAAATATGAGTACAGTTTAGGATCCAAATTGTTATCAATGCCACTGTCAGTGTGCTGTTTTAGGTCTAAGAAGCAAAATAAAATAATTGACACTAAAACTACAGTGACAGATGACAGTCTGAAAATCAGTTTGTGTATGTGCCCCAAATGGTTTCTGCGTGATTTTTTTAGATAATGTTTGAAGAAAATTTCATAGAATTTCTCAAAGATTCTCAGACATTCCTTTTGGTTTTTCAATAAGTATTCTTCAGACGTTCGAAGGCAATCCTCCAGGGATTCTTTCAGGAGATTCATTTGGCATTGCATTGGCAGTTTTTCAAAACTTTCTTGTGGTGAATATTTTCCCTGATCCCTGATTTTGTGAAGTTTTATGATTTGAAAGGACACCTGAAAGAACTACAAAAAACTATCCGATATTCCTGAAGTAATTCTTGGAGAAAATCCTTGAAATTTTGTTTTTACGTGAATTCTATAATCTCAGATATTTAATTCTTAACTTTGGAAAAATAAGGATATGTTTTTTGTTGAATTGTTTTTTAAATTTTGTCTAGGATGTCTGCAAGAATTCTTACATATAGTTCTCTAGATTGTTTTTTTATGTATTCCGATAGCAAAGTGTTTGTTTTAAGGTTCCCCAAGAGATTGTCTTCAAATTTGGGCAGAATTTCTTGCAGTGATGTCTACAAAAATACTGATGGAAGTATTTTTATGGATTTATGCGGAGGAGTTTTGGGAAGTTAGAATTATGTTCTCGGTAGTTATTTTATTCTCTTCGAAGCAAAGTTGTGTCAAACGTAATTTATTCTTATCTTTAATATAAACTTACAGTGTGAAAACGTATGTATATTTTGCACCATTGTTAACCAGTGCCAGATTGGTGGCACCTATTACAAAAACCCGCATTAATCCACCGATGGTGAGACTGAACCCTTCTTACATTTCACCAGAACTACAAACTCAAATGTGGGCAATATTGTACTGGATACATATTTTCATCAGAAATTCCAAGAAGATTCAGAAATATTCAATATGTCATACATTCAGTTCATAAAATGAACTTTTTGTCAATCCTGAACGTATTGTTCAGGATTGAACAAAAATTAAAATATTACCATTAATAGTCTTTAATGACCTGTGTATGTTAGTTATATAAAAGGGGAAATTACATAAATATTAGAAATTTCATATAATCAGTCCATAGCATGAATTATTAGACAATCTTAAGCGTCAATTTTGATTATCGATATGGATTCAAGATGCTTTGTGTAATTTTCGAATATACTCGTTGCAGTTCAAAACCAGACCACTCGAGCCAATCGATGCTGCTCTAATTCTATAGAGTCGCAAAGTGTGGCTAGTCCACTGTATGTGCAACAGATGCGACACAAAAGAATGCAAGCGGCATCGATTGGTGTGATTGGTCTTGTTCGGTTTTGCACTGCAACGAGTATATTGTCATCTCACAATTATGTGCTCTCAGGTATTGTTTTGGTCATATCTCCATGAAGGATTATCCAATCATGATGAAATTTTGACCAGTTATTTGGAGATATCATAGCTTTGATTTGGCACCAACAAAACTAAAATCGGTACACAAATAGCTCAGTATGTAATCGGAGACTAAACTATTTGATTACTATTATAATAGGCCATCAAGTACTGTTTCGTTCATATCTTCGTAACGAAATGTCCGAATAAAAAAAAACTCAATAGCGTTCTATGTTGTAGCTTCCATTTGCCGTCAACAGAACTGAAATCGGTTCACAGATGGCTGAGAAACCGATGTGACATTATTTGTAACGCACACACACACACACACACACACACACACACACACACACACACACACACAACACACACACCACACACACACACACACACACAGCACACACGCACACACACACAGCTGAGCTCAGTTCGTCGAGCTGAGTCGAATGGTATATGACACTTGGCCCTGTGGGCCTCGGATAAAAAGTCGAGTTTTCAAGCGATCTTAATACCCTTCTATTGATGTAAGAAGGGTAAAAAGGCTTGTGGGCTTTAGATCAAATGGAGCATCGGTAATAGTGGATTATGAAGAATCCGTCAAAAAACTGCTGAAATGTGACTATCCTAATTAGAAAGTTATCAAATATCAAATGTACTGACTCCCTATATACGCTACGTATGCGAAAAACTGCCATTGTACCTGGAACAAATGATGTGATTTATTTGTAGTTACTTGTCGTGCAGCCTCAAACGACCCAATCAATGCCAGATCACACAGTTATGCATCCGTCTGCCAACAGGTGTCAGTTGTTGAATGGAATATGGAACGGTTTCCGGAACTCGTGTTCTTTTTCTTGTTCTAATCCAACTGAGACAACGGTTTGATTGTTGTCATCTTAATGACCAGATGACGCTGACACTTCTCCTTATGCTTCATATTGCCACTTATCAACAGAGCGAATTGTATCTTCCAATCAAAAACTACGGAATTCCTGAACATGTGCATTCTGCTGCAATCTCACTGATGGTGCTCCTTGCATTTTTTTGTGAGGATGATTTCGAAGTTTCAAATTTCGAAAACATCTTCGTAAAAAGTCGGAAATGTATGTGGGGGTAGCTGCAGGAGAAATGCTTAGATCCGAAACTCTCTATGAGACCAGGAAGGAAGCATGTTACTAGATCTGCTGTGCTTTATACAGATTTGATTGAACAGATCATTGAGCGCTTTGATCTGAACGATCCAGTTCTGGCTATTGAATCAAGCGTTGACCCCAAGAAGCTGCGCCCTTTGAAGGAGTTCAGTTCGATAATTGAACAATATCCGAATCTATTTGAAAGTGGTGAGGAACACGCAATTAAAAATGATTTTCGTGAGCTGAAGACGGTGAGCTGAAGACGGAACAACGAGGTTGAAGAATCAGACGACTTGCCAACTTGTTGAAGAAAACGTCTGTATTTCAAACGAGCGGATAAGAAGCTGGCTTTTCACTTGCTAAGGAAGTTCATTGCGAACTTTCTGCTTATTCCGCATTCTTTTGCAGAAGTGGAGCACTCGCTTCTCGCCACACAATATAAATAAGTCCCAAATCCAGAACCACCTGAGTACGGATATCATGGATGCCAAAGGAGGAAACAAGAGGAGTATATCAGCTAATATTAACATCACATCTAAATTTTAAATTCATCAAAATAATGTACTGATCTGTTATCCTTGTACAACACAAGTTTTGGAGTTAAGATTTTTTACCAAGATTTTTTACAGTTAAACACAGATAAAAAAGATTTTTTGGCAAAAAATAAAGATGGGAACGAAAAATAATGTGGCAGTCCATCGTTACGCGAATTTTGTTTTTGTTTCATTGCGTCGTGGTTACAAAAAGTCCAATAAATGTTTGGTGGGTAAATTTGTTAAACCTCGATAGTTTATCTGATTAAATGATTTCTGCACCATTTTTCTAATGATTTTTTCTATTTTCCTCTCTCTCTTTTTCATTACAGGTAAGTGTCCTCTACACGTGTCAATCGAAACAAGGTACATGGCAAAGATACTTTCTGCTAGGACGCTGAAATAACCCATTTTTGTAACACATCAATCTTGATGTTATATGAAGTGAATAGATGCCGGTTACTAAATTGTAGATCATTCCGTTAAAATTCCGTGTGTATAGAAGTTAAGCGGGGTATCAAAATTCATGAAATTTCTCAAGTAGGATAGTTCTCAACGTTTTGTGGCCATCTGATGATTTATCCTCGGACCGGTCAATCCGGGGGGTCTCGCGTGGTCATGAACATTTTAAAATGGAAACCTTGACAATGTGGTAATCAAAATTCATGAAATATAGCATATTTCTCAACGTTTTGTGACCAGTTTTGTTCATGGCCACTCGAGCCCTCACGGGAACCTGTTAAAAAATAGCTTTCTGGTTATATTTCAGTTTTGAAGCCCATATTGCCAGGGCTTCCTTCTAAACATAAACATGGCCAGTTGACGCCAAACGGAAACCTGTTCCGGAAAAACAGGTTCGAGGACAAATCATCAGATGGCCACAAAACGTTGAGAAATATCCTACGGGAGAAATTTCATGAATTTTGATACCCATATTGTCAGGGTTTTTTTTTTTAAATATGTTCATGGTCCATGAATCATGGCCCCTCTAGGCCCCACGGGAACCTGTTGCAGAATGGTCGTTGCAGGAACGAGTCAGCATATGGCCCACAATGGAACAGAAATAGTCTCTAGGAATTATTCCAAAGATTTTGACATCCATTCCCGTAAATTTAATAGAAGTTTCCTAATAGTGCATCCACTCCGGACCACAGCCCCGGTACGCACACTGCACACTGCAAATCTGGCACCCACTGGCCGACATTGATAATATTATATAAATCTGTTTGCAACCATCCATTAAGTCACAATTGAAAGCAACTTTTTTCTGGCAGCTAGAAAGTGATAACTCTTTTACGGATCCAGCATCTCATTTCAGATAATCTGGAGAGTCACTTCCAATCCAAGGTTACTTGCACATAGCATAAGTCCCACATGTAAAAATTACCGATATAATTTGGATGAGGGAACTTAAACACACCTCCAACATGGTTGGTATATTTCGGAAATAGATTTTTGTATCACATTTTTAATCTGATCGTCTCACCAAAAGTCACCATTTGGTTGTTGGGAGCAAAGTGTAGTCTAAGCAGGATAAATGAAACTCCATTTCTCTTCAATTGGTAGGGACTTATGCATTGAAGGTTATTCCGAGAGTCGAAGTGACGTTTGTCTCTAGGTGAAGTGAGAAAAGTCACC
Source organism: Aedes japonicus (assembly GCA_034211315.2). Taxonomy (NCBI): domain Eukaryota; kingdom Metazoa; phylum Arthropoda; class Insecta; order Diptera; family Culicidae; genus Aedes; species Aedes japonicus. The sequence continues at coordinate 23,109 of JASCZW010011952.1, forward strand.
TGCAGTGACATTTATCCAGAATAGTCACGCCACTAAAGATGACACGTCTCACTTCACCAAGTGACAAACGTCACTTAGACTCTCGGAATAACCCTCATTACCTGTGGTCCTAGCCCCATATGGCTTATAGTTATATAGCCCTTACCCTCTGAAAAGAGAAGAATTTCTGAAAATACGTTTTCCCCCTGACGGTACACGGAAACAAACCCGTGTCTGTTTTCATGAACAAAAAATCATGATACTAACTCTCTTCTTATTTTATGAATTCATGACTCTTATTAATGGTTTCATGATTGAAATGACAGATGCGAGTCATGAACTTAGGAAGTCTTGTTTTGCCTCTAATTTGGTTATTAGCTACATTAACCCTTAAAGGTGCAGGACAAACTTATCATTTTGAAAACGCTATATCTCAACGATGCCTTAACCTTTCCAGGTGAAACTTTCACTCAAATCAAGAGGAATGGTTGTTCTAAATTATGAATATATGTACCCCCCTCTAACTCATCCCCCCTTCTTTTCGTGGCTGAAACTAGGTGGCTCTGAGGGTATTATTCATCATGGTATTGAAATTGTTTTGGGTTTTCACTTTTTTTTATAAACAGTTTTATGGTTTTTAGTAAGTTTTCAATACAAATGGAACATGTCAAGTATACAATAGGGTAAATAAATCTTTTTCGGGATGTTCTAGGTCGTCCAAACACTCCTGGAATGTTGATCATGGACGATATCTCTATGACACGTGAGCAAAAGACCTACATGCATGAAACATGTTCAACAATGTTCAAAAAGAGTGAAATTATTATCTGCCATCCATTTCCATTCTTTTAAATCGTTCAAGTCTCTCCAAAGTATGCTGGAGTTCAGTTCAAATGATCTACTAGATCAACCATGACTGGGCTACTGTCCTTAGCAACGCAGCATACCCAAGCAGACTCAAAAAAGCCATACAAAGAGATTGTAATATATTTACGTTCATAAAAGATGTTCTAGGCTCTCCAAATTGTGCTGGAATTCAGATAGTTCATTGCCATTAGTTCAACCAAGACTTATGTAATGTCCCTAACATTGTATGATATCTTCAATGATTTATAGTCCCAGTGCGCATCGTTTTCGACACATTTCGATTCATATTTGTTGTACTAGGTGCTCCAGGTCGTTGTGGAGTTCAAGTCATAAAATCTATTGAATCAACCAGAGCTATAATATAGTTCTTATGGAAGAAGCATATTCAAACAGACTCACGGAGGTTGTGTGTATAAAAACAAATCTATTTGTCTGCATATCAGTTATCCTATGTTCTCCAAATCTGCCTGGAGTTCAGATCAAATGATCTACTAGATCAACCATGTGACCCATTGGCCTTAGTAATGCAGAATACCCAGAACAGGCTCTAAGGGACTATACAAATGGAAAATAGTTCATTTCCTTCCATATAAAATGTTCAAGCAGTAGACACATCACTTTCAAAACAGAGGGATGATAGAGCACGTCATTTCAGAAACGATGTAAATAATGTTTTGCTTGTTATCTTTTGTCATGCTTCTCATTTTTGTAATAAATCTAATCAAATAAACAAACAAACATGCCAAAAAACATACAGTTGCCATAGATGCATACAGCCTTTGTGAGTCTGATTGGATATGCTTCTTCCAAAGGAACTACAGGGTGACCAATATACATACGAGCAAAGTTTGTCAACCATTACACCAAAATAGATAATAAAAAACAAACTATTTTACTACATTTGAAAACAAAACTTCATACTAACAAGTCATACTGATAAGGTTCAAATCTCTAGCGATTATCTTCTAGAATTTCACGTAAAACTGTGTAATTCCATCGTCACTGCCCTACACTGTGTTCTAGGCAATGTCATTCTATCGCTTTTAGTGTGTTCAATTGTACATAGTTCATCCAATATCCAATGCATATGCTTCAGAAATTTTCTTGCAAATAATGTCTACTAGCAGTGTTTTGTTCGCACATTTTGTGTATATAAGCGATGTGAGTGGCATTACATTGGGCTTGGTTGAAATAATGTCAACGAACTATCTAAACTCCAGCAAAGAAAAGAATGGAGGATGAGTTGGAGGGGGGTACATATATTCATAATTTAGAACAACCATTCCCCTTGATTTGAGTGAAAGTTTCACCTGGAAAGGTTAAGGCATCGTTGATATATAGCGTTTTCAAAATAATAAGTCCGTCCTGCACCTTTAAGGGTTAATCAATAGTCTTTTCAAGAATAACTATAGCGTAGTGAGTACATCCACCAAGTACTATTGTAGCTCTCCACATCAACCCTAGGTTCAAAGCCAAAGGGTGAATTTATTGTTGGTATACATTCAGAGTCGATAAAGTAGATTTGCCAGATTCATGAACAAAGTTTTCAGTATCAGGAATTCAGCTCATGGTTTAGACCCGATTTATTCATGATTTCATTGCTGCGGGAAAATAGTTCATGATATCATGAATTTTGTTCATGGTGTATATTCATAACACGAAAACACAACATATTCAGGAAATCATGACCTGTTTTTCTCGTTTAGAAGAACACATTATTTCCCGTGTAGAGAAATGGCCAAAGACTATCGTCATAGCATTTGAAGCTAAGCATAGTTTCAGAATTTTACTGCATTACAATACATCATTGGGTGATTATAGCCTCCAACAACGCACAAAGCCTGACGAAAATGAGAACAATAATGCTGCTTCTTAAGAAGCAACAAAATGCATTTGATCAATCATACAAAATAAACTCTGTTGATTTTAAATCGATAATCCAGATTTTATTGATAACTTTACCCATTATATTGCAATATCATACTGATAAACTACAGCATATGTTTTGGAATAACACCGCCTTTAACCTTCTTGACCAGAAACTTCGAAACGACTTTCATCGGTATTTCGTCCCAAATTCGTTTGATTAGGGTTTTGAGTTGGTTCGTATTAGACGCCCTGTGGTCATTTACCTTCGCCGGCATGTATGACCATACGAAATAATCCAAGGGATTCAGATCTGGTGAACTGGGAGGCCATTCATTCTTGTTCAAAAAGTCGGTCAAATTTTCTAAGCACCAGCCCTGAACGAGATTTGCAGTATGCGATGGCGCTCCGTCCTGCTGCAACACATTGCGATCATCTCCAAACACCTCTTGTAAATATGGCTTGACAACTTTCTCCAAAACTTCCGTTTTATAATATATTCACGCCATTCACTTTAACGCCTTTTTCGATGAAAATCAGTGGTAATTTGCCTCGCTGGCAAATTCCTCCCCAAACCATCACTGACGCAGCACTTTGGAACTGTGGAATATTCCTATCACTCTCTGGAACAGTTCTTGAAGAGAGAGCCCACAATCTGTCGTTCTGGCCATTGTGGGACTGTTGCAAGACGAATAACTTTTCGTCGGAAAAGATAAATTCTTCCCCAACGTGCCGCGACAAAAGTAGACTTGCTTTTTCGAGTCGTTTCTGTTTGAAAGGTTCCAAAACTCCGAGAACCTTATGTTTCTTGAAAGCTTGGAATCCGAGATCATTTTGCAGTATATGGTGCATTGACGATCTGGAAACATTCAGATCTGCGGCCATTTTACGTACAGAGCACTGTGATTTTCGTTTAATACGTTCCTTGACCACTTTAACAACACGTGTACGAGTACGACCGGATCTCTTCCGGTCATCCAACGAGCAGGTGTCACGGTACCTTCAGATGGTCTGGTACACAAAATCCCGCTTTAATCCAAGGTTTTTCAAGTTTCTGAAAATAGATTAAAGCGATTAAAGCCTCTAACAAGGCACAAATTCTGACCAAAAACGGGAAGAATCAAGCTGTTTCATAATAACCAACAAATTGAATTAGATCAACAGGATTACATAATGGAAAGAGCTCATACCCGAATTGCAGATCAGAGCCGCTGAAATGTAGCGAAAGACGTAGCGAGTATCCTTTCTATGATGTCAAACATTGCTGTCCAACAAATATCTTTGGGTCTTTTTAAGTGGAACACCAGCGTCGAAATTGATTTGAGTTCCTATGCAGTTCCGTTCCAGAAGAGAAACAAACGAAAACACACACACTTCGAAACACCACTGGACGACGCAAAGACGCACTTTGAACAGTCGCTTCCGGTTCTCTGCCAATCGATTAATCAATGTTCCATTTGAACCTGTTTGTATCGAACACTGAACAGAATGTTTGTTCTCGCAAATTCGGCGGAGCAAGAGAAAAACACGTCAATTCAAAAGCGCGGCTCACTGCGATCAGTTTATGTTGAAAGGTAAAATCTTGTTCTGTTTTCAACGGTTTGTTGATGCGCAGGGTGTTCTAAAACAGAAATCCTAAATTTTGGACACCCTATTGATTATGTAAGGTAACGAAAAAGCAACTGGTGACGCCAGTTGATGCTTAGTTCTTTAATCCAAGACAGTTCGGATAATCTAATAAATGTCTGTTTGAAGGCCAGGGCATCGAGTAAATTGTAAGTTTCAGCTATACAAGCTTCAACAATAACTTTAGATCCTAAATGTTGTTCTACATGACAGTTTGGACGCCCTAGGACATCCCAGGAAAATGTTCTTTAAATGCATTGACATATCAGTGTTACATACTCTAACTGTTATGTTTTGTATTCTCCGTGCGAGGAGTAACGATTATGATGTAGAAGGAAATGTTCGCTCATCACCATGAGTCACCAAGAGTGGACAGTAATGTTCTGCTGGAATGAAAGATATGAAGAGAAAGTGTTGAAAGTTCCGTCAGTGTACGGTAGGTTGGAAATAGAACAGATGTATTGAAAATTGATCGAAAGGGCATGGGTAAAGTAGTACTCGAACCAAGGACGTTACCTTTGCCTAACATCCCACTGCGGGTAGGTCGAGGCACGGACGAATCCGCCACCTCAATACGCTCAATTTTCCATGCTTCTATTCTATTTCCAACCTTCCGTACACTGTCGGAACTTTCAACACTTTATCTTCATATCATTCATTCTAGCAATGTCCACTGTTATCGGCTCATGGTGATGAGCGAACATCTCCTTCTACATATCAATGTTAGTGTCATCAGCTTGGAATACAAATTGAAATATATTGCAGAAAATCTTTAGTAAAATTTTGGCTTCAAAGGTTACGGTTCATGACGTGAACTAGAGGAACCAGTTAAGTTTATGGTTCGATACTAAAGTCTCGAAGCAAATATTTAAACCAGACATAAGTGTCGAATCAGTACTGTATTCTCAAATGTGAGTGAACTCAATTTTTGGTTGAGTTCTGTCACCGTTCAAATGTTGGCAAATCAAATGCATCCACCGCTCTGCAAAATCAAGTCCCCAATTGCAACAGAAAATTGAAACCAACCACACCCCCAACGATCGCCTCCAAAATCGAAACCGAAAGCGCAGTTTTCCAAACATCCAATCCCTGGCATTTTCAAGCCCCGAAACAGCAGCAACTTGAGTCTATCATCTGCAACGACAACGACGACGACGACGACGACTGGGAGGCCTAACGAATAGGTAATTTCATTAATCCATCCTCGGAGACATCGGAGGCCGGCCGTGTCCATGCGGCGAAACAAATCGCTACTTGCCACCGGAAAAAGCTCTTTGGCTAGTTGTTGACTTAATTCTTTCGATGTTGTCCGGACGGCCAAAGCAAAGTCAGGTCAGGAGAAGAAATCCCATCGGGATTGTTCACTTTTCCTCCGTTCATCCTTCCGGTCGCTTCCGAATGAGGTTTGGCTAGATGGATGGATGGGCTGGCGTGGGCTGGGTGAATGCGTGAATTGTACTCATTTGTCGTACCAGCAGAGTTTGGTTTTGCCGTCTCTGGCCCGAGCCGCAAACGTCGTCGACGACGATGGTGGCCAAGTGCTGTGGCCGCAGTAAACGGAGTAATAGCTCTCGCTGGATTTCCACCCACACTCGCACGATGCCATGCTGGCCGTGAGTGGGTGGTGGGTGGTGATGGGTTGGAATGTCTTCTACTCCGATGCGTGCCTGCAATTTCCGTGCGTGATGTGGTCGAGTTTGTGGCTGACCATCGAGATTTTGAACCGTGGCGGCGATCACCCGGGTCCTTGCCAGTGGACGCATTCCTCGAATGTGATGGAAGTAACGGCAGAAGCGGCCAGTAATGAGTATCTCCATTAACGTCCCCCCAGGATTTACGACATGCACATTGTGAGCAGGAGAGAAATTGGACAGATTGAAGAAGCGACCGTCAACATGCACATGGCGCGCGGGGGTGTGCGTGATGTTATGTATTCCGTGACGACCCGGATCGGCTTCCAGGAGAGAGAGAGAGAGAGGAACTCATCAGGTAAGTAGTGAGTGAGCTTCGGTGATTAAATTTTGGACTTTGGTTGATGTTTCACTGATTCTAGTCTCCGTTAATGGTTTCAGTAAGAAGACGTTTTTTTCCCCTGCTATGATCCCGAATGTGTGGGTGAAGCGATGCTAATTTAATCAGCATCGAGCGTCATCGATGGTAGGACCTTGAAGGAGACTCGTACATTTACTAATTTCCAACTTGTATCATTACGAAACTTGTCCCGTTCCCGATGCCTAGCAGTAATGTAATGAAGTACGCCCGAAAACTTTGGGTAACAACTTTATGAAGATGCAGTTCCCGACCTGCAGCTTACCGCCCTCATCGAAATCCTCCTGCCAAACATTGACGTGTAATTATGATGGAAAATTTACTTCTTCAGCTCCAGATGGTTCCAGGTTCCATTAAAAGTGACTCCGAATGCAAAAGGTAGCGAAGGAAAGTTTCCGCAAAAAATACGAGCATGTTACTTCAAAACGAAACTCGACGCTTTTTCTCTCTCTCTCTCTCTCTCTCTCTCTCTCTCTCTCTCTCGCTGGGTTGGCAAAAACTCGGGACCAGCAACTTTCATCGCATACAGTAAACAGCGGTGGTAGCAATATGGGAACTTAACTTCATTTAGGGTAGAAGCAGTAGTCTTCGCCCCCGACCCAATTTTTTTTTCGAAAATCTTAATTATATATACAGGTTTTCCCTATCACAACTTTTTTTTTGCATAAATGCCTTTAAATGATTAATTTTCAATATTCATAGTGAATATTGACTGAA